>ML783707.1:740582-753274 GCA_009831015.1 Picea engelmannii
TTTGGCAGGCGCGCGGGTTTTGCACCCCACAGCCGCGCATATGTGCCCTATGTACGAATATAATGCGCGCATGCGCTAGTTTACCATGGGCGCGGTGCGCTTTTTAATCTTTTTAGCCAACTTTGTATAGTTTTGGCCCTTTTGATGTGCTGTGGAGTTAATCCTTGTGCCATGGATGATTGTTTTTCTGTGTTGATGATGTTGAGTTCTTGTCGCCCTGTGCGGACGAAATTTCAGTGATAACAGTTGTTTTGAAATCACTTTAAGGAGAATAACATATAGTTGGATCAACATTGGATTTGGTCAGAGCGTTGCATGAGATAGTTCAAAAATGCTTGTGCATGTTGCAAAAAAAACTCAAGGTGCCACATATTTGGAATTATTTTTATTCTGGGAACGGGAAAGGGGAGCACGATGGAGTAGGTGCATGAAAAAAAACAATGTTATGTAGGACAGAAATGAAGTTCACAACTACCTCTCTCATTCAAGATGCAAAATCCATTTTTGAATGGTGTTATTCAGTAATGGGAGAGGGAACAAGAACCCGTGAATACCAATCACCCATGGAAGGACATGTACATAGATATTTTTGGGAGGTGGTCGATGTAGATGGATCGCAATAGTATGAATGAAAACAAATCCAAGGCACTAATGGATTCCATTCAATTTGAACATCAGATAATGCAATAGTTGAAATATGGATAATAAAACTCTCTTTCTTATGTGGTCCATGTAGTAGTAATGAATGGGATGATTATAGCTCCACAAACTGAGTTGATAAATGGGATCACGTAGCACTCCCCATTGGTCAATGTATAAATATGGAATTATCACGGTTGAAGGAGAACCAATCAAATATTTAAGTAGATTATGATCATGTCTCACGTACTGCTAGGATAGGTGAATTTTCTATTAAATTTGGAATAAGTAGCATCAATGTTTTATTCTTTGATCATTTAGTGGACTCATGTGTTGCCACTTGATTTTTTTAGGGAACATATACGTAGGATTTTCCCCAAAAGCTAATGAATGGGGCACAAACTATTGGTTGGCATGTTGATTAGAGGGAAAGAAGACCCTCATGATCTCAGTAACAGACTCCAAAGGCATTGAATTTCTGATTGGGTCGATGGTTATTAAAGGAGAATATATGACATAAGATGAAATAAAATGGAAGAAATGTGTGTTGGCTGTGGAGCCTGATTATCTTCATGATTCAGAGGTCTTATTTCCGCCACATTTAGACTCCATTTCCTAACGGGGGGTGGGGGGGAGACTTCCCCCCCACATCTGGAGCCAGGGGGTTCTAGGGGGTTAACGACACTTTATGGATCCCTCACCTAGCGGGGGTTCGGGGAAACACCCTCGAAGAGAATGTTTTTGGAAAATAGACTTGTAAAATATTGTAATTTCATAGTCAATCTACAGTGTTCATTATAAGGTCGCAGATCTGACGGTAGAATTTATGTTAAGTTTTTTTTCCCTAGATGGAAAACCTCTTTTATGAGGAATTATATTGCAGTTGTGTGTGAGAGTGAATATTATATTCTTAGAGGAAATTGTGAGAGAAAGAAGAGGAAGTTACAACAGGAGTCTTGTAGGTTGTATCCCTTCATTTGATGGATAATAATAAAGGAAGGACTGGTAAATGTTTTGGTGGACATATCCCACATCAGGTGAACCATGTATATCTATGTATMTATTTTATTGTGTATCTTCTATGTTTTTTTTCTCCACCTGTTTCATTTTATTTCTCTGCGATCCTTTGTTTTCTAACAAAGTGGTTATGTATTTCAATATTATAGACCAGGTGAAGTTGTATACCACTTTTCAAAATTGGTTGTTGGTACAAGCCTCAAACTACAAATAATTCCAAGTAAGAACTCATCAAAGGTACAATATTTATTGCCTTACTCTGAGCACTAGAAGTTAATGGAGACCATCATTATTAGAAGTGATCTCGATGGTCTACTTGAATGACCATAGGTATGTAAAAGGAATAGGTTGAAGAAATATTTCAGATTTATGATTGATTGAAATTTTGGCTTCAGTTTATTGTTTTTATGGTATTCTTGTATTTTGTGGTTCATTTTTGTTGTTAGGGAACTATGTCTAGCCTTTCCTTTCCTTTATTTTCCTTTCCTTTCCTTGTCTTTCCTAGCCTTGCCATCCTATATCTCGTCTTTCCATGTCTAGCCTTGTCTAGACTTTACCTTCCTTTACTTTATCTGTCTTCCCTTTATTTCCTAGCATTGCCTTCCCTTTTATTGCATTTCCTTGCCTTACATTTCCTTTCCTTTCCTTTCCTTTCCTTTTCTTTCTATGTCTTATCTTGTCATGTCTTGCCTTTTATTTCCTTACCTCAGCGAGAAAAACCCTAGTTCTAGAGATCCTTTAAAAAAAACATTTCTGGGAAATAGAACAATAGCAGAGGAGTCCCCCTACTTGTAACATGGTGACTAGAGTGCAATGCAACTGATGGTTCATCCATCCGAGGCCCAGTTATATTTTTATGGCGAGTTGCAACTCACCTCCTCCGGCCATTTAGGGACATGTTGGTAATTTGGTCTAAGGGAATAAAATCCAAACCAAGTGAAATAACCAAGTTCCATAATCTTCCACACATATTTTTGGCTAGGGATAACGCGACCACACTACCCACAATGGTCCAACATAATTTTTTTCAAAATTGACCACTTGTTAAAAAATTGCATTGTGCCTCAATAAGAAAAACCCTAGTTACTGACATCCTCCAACAAAAACGTTTTTGGGAAATGTAATGATAGCAGTGGGGTCCCCCTAGTTGTGTCTCGGTGTTAGGATTCCAATGCAACCGAATTTTTATCCATCCAAGGCCTCGTTAGAGTTTTATCATGAGTTGCAACTTTCATGCTCAAGCCTTTCAAGGACATGTTGTAAATTTGGTCTGAGGGCATAAAATCTAAACTGAGTGGCATAACAAAGTTTTGTAATCTCTCGCGCGTCTATTTTTCCAAGGCCCGTGTGACCACACTACCGGAACTCACCTGACACAATGTTCTTCAAAATCGACCACTTGTTTAGAAATTTCATTGTGCCTCACTTAGCAAAACCCTAGTTCCAGATATCCTCCAACAAATGATTTTTTAGACAATGGAATGACAGTAGAGGGGTCCCCCTAGCTGTAACCTGGTGTTAGGAGTCCAATGCAACTGATGGTCCATCCATCTGATGACTAGTTAGAGCTTTATCATGAGTTGCAACTCGACTCGTCAAGCCTTTCAAGGACATGTTGGAAATTTGGTCGAGGGGCATAAAATACAAAATGAGTAGCATAACTAAGTTCTTTAATCTCATGTTCATCTATTTGGACAAGGCCCATGTGACCACACTACCCACAATCGCCAAAATGCAATGTTCTTCAAAATCAACCACCAATTTAGAAATTGCAATGTGCCTCACTGAGCAAAATCCTAGTTCCTGATATCCTCCAACAAATTATTTTCCTAGAAACCAAATGATAGTGGAGGGTTGTCCCTAGTTGTAACCCAGTTCCCTGAGTCTAATATAATTGTTGGTTCATCTATCTGAGGCCCAATTAGAGTTTTATCACAAGTTGCAATTCACCTCCTCCAACCATTCATGGACATGTTGGAAATTTTTTCTGTGGGCATAAAATCCAAACCAAGCAGCATAACTAAGTTATGTTAGAGTCCAGAGGGGGAAGGAAATGTAACCAGATGTAGCTGCATTGGAAAATACTCAAGTGGATAAGTTTTGAAAGAAGTTTGAACAAAAAAATTTCTTACTTTTTTCCCATACTTCCTTGGGAACTATATCAGATGGTGCATGATTTATAGATAATGGAGCCATGTGTCATATGGAAGGAGCATGAGAGGTGTTCAAGAGATTCACAAAGTCTGACTCATAAATTCATGTGGAACTTGGTATGGGGACCATGCATGCAGTGAAGCGATTTGGAACAGTGTCATTCTGGATGTAGTCAGGAGGTTTTTTGCGAGTATAGGATGTGTTATGGGTGCTAGAATGCAAGAGGAGTGTGATATTATTATCAATGATAGAGAAGAAGGAATATTGTGTATTATTTTGAGATGGACAGACCCTCATCATGCCCATAGGATCTAGCTCAAATAAAGCAGTTGTCCTTGGAGTTAGAGAGAGAAACTTATATATGATAAAGGGCCATCCTATGTGATTAGTGGTAGAGAAAAGCGAGTGGGTATCTCTGAAGGTTGAGCATCTCAGAGGGAGTTTGCATTTAGGCTCAAGTGGAAAGGAGTGGCCTTCCAAGTCTATCAACAAGGAGTCATGATACAAGATGGCCATGTAAGATGATTAGGAGAAGGAGAATTCTAGGAGCATGTTCATAGGTAGTGAGTATCGGAAGACAGGTTAGACCGTCATGGTAGAGATAAATTCTATGCCAGAGGGAGAAACCAATCATGTGTATTGGAGAGAAATAATGGTAGTAGATCTGATAGTGAATATTGATCTAACTCTAGGTGGGAGAAGTACCTTCCTCGCTAAGAGGGAGTGTACTTCTGCATTTTTCTTGTGTCTATCATGTGGAAGTCGTCGAAGTCCTTGTGTGAGTTTACTTTAGTTAAAAGGAATTAATTAAATTAAAAGTTTTTTTATTAGTAATTGAGTTATTCAAGGAACATTCTTAGCATGCAACGTGTAATCTAAATCTTAAGTGAGTGTGAGAAGTAATATCAACCATGTATCACTTTCGAGATTAAAAATAGATTGGAGCTCATGCTTATAAAATCAAGGTTGGGGTAAAGGAGAAGTAACTTTTGATAGGAGATCAAAGTCAGAGACTTTTGATGAGAGATCAAAGTGAGAGACTTTTGATAGGAGATCAAATTAAAAGACTTTTTGACGAGAGGTTGAGGCAGAGACATTTTGGTGAGAGAACAAGGTCAAGGATAACAAAGAAGGAATTTTTCTAGTTTAAGGAGTGTAGGGGAAAATAAAGACTTTTACTTACACTAGAGTGAGGAGATCTCATAGGTTGGGTGAAGATATTTAATCCAAGTGTTGATGATTAGAAGGTTGGATCATAAAGGACCATGATTTAAGATCCTGGAAAGGTGGAGAAGGACTTACATCCATAGGTCATACATGTCAAGGAGGAAAGAGAGAATAGGCATATGCAGGTGGGTTCCAAAGGACATAATCCATGGGGAATAATCCATAGATTATTTTAGGGGATAAATTTCACAAATCAGATAATTTTCCATGGGTTTTCCCAAAAAACGATTCGACAATTTCCATTTTTTCTAAAAATGATTTGCCCAAATTCCATAGAATAAAATTATTTTACCTTAAAAATTGACAAAATTTTATAGAAACTATACAAAATACTTAGAAATTTGAATATTTTACAAAAGTATCGCTAAACATTTTACATTTTTCATATTAACTACTAGTAAGATTAGCCTATATTTCTACACTTTAATATAAATTTCCATCCTTAAAATTATCCTTGGAAGAATCATATCATACGGAGCTTTCCATAGGGGTTGTCTGTACAGATACATGATTCATAGTGTATACATTCGTGTGTATACATGGTTCATAGTGGTATGAATCGTGTATTCCTCGAGAAACTTGTTGGTACAGGGTCATACAATATGAAAAGAGTTGTTAGGTTTTTCTGTTGTGTAAAATTATCTCAGTGGGACAATTTCCTTATTACATGAGCCCTTATTTGACCTTAATAAAAGCATCATTGGACCGGTTTTCCCTAGGTGGTTTTTCTAGGGGTTTATACCTAAAAATATTGGTCTTTATGTGTGCTTGATTTGGTTTCCTTGTTTATGTTTTCGCTGCATGTTTAGTTGATTAATCAACTGTTCTTTTAGTAGATAAAGTTATTTTATTTTGAGCTAATTTTCAGGTGTTGAGTAGAGTGGTAAAATATCAACATGGTATTAGTGCATACCAATGGTTGAATCCACTAGAAAATAAAATGTTTTTCCAGCGGATTCAACCATTGGTATGCTCTGACACCATGTTGATTTTCCAGTGGATTCAACCCTTGGTATGCTCTAATACTATGCTGAAATTTCTCCTACTCAACACTCGAAAATTAGCTCAAAACAAAATCACTTTATCTACTAAATTCACAACTAAGTAATCAACTAAACATGTGGCAGAAGAATAAATAAGGAAATTAAATCAAACACATAAGAACACCAAAATGTTCAGGTAGAAACCCACGGAAAAACCCCGAAGGGAAAACCAATGCTGAGAATGATTTATTATGCTAAAATCAAGGCTCCAGTAATAGGGATAATGGACCACTAAGAGAAATATAAATGCAAACTAACCTGGAAAGGTATGACATGTTGTACGACTAGTTCTGGCATGATTTTCAAGGAATAAGCAATCTCCTTCTTGTGAATCACGTATATACAGGAATGTCTACACTATGAACCATGCATCCATACTGAAAACTTATACGATAATATTCGTATGATCTGACACTCTCATGTGGCTTCCTTTGACTGAAACCCACCTGTATAAACCTTTGTTCTCTCTTCTCCTTGACCTTCTCTCTAGATGGAATTCCTTCTCCTTACCTATCCAAGATCTCCTTGAATACAAGTCCTTCTTGATCCAAGATCTCAAGTATCAAGTATGTCAAGTGTAATCCTTAGTCCTCTTGAATAACCATCCTTCGTGATCCAAGAACTCGATCATAGGTCCTTCTCTACTTCTGAGTGTGACCTTAGAGACTCCACACTAGCAAAGGTCCTCCTTTTCTATCTGTGTGAATGTGTCTTCCTCCTTCTCCTAGCCTTGATTTTATAATCATGATTTATAATTTATTTCTAATATCACTTTAGATTTAGATTACATGCTAAGTACTTTTAACACTTTCCTTAAATAACTCAACTAATTAATTGCATAATTAATTAATAAAAACAATTTTCTTTAATAATTCATTTAATTAAAGTAAATTCAAGAGTATAAGGCTTTGGACGATTTCCACATGTCTAGAAACATAAACTTGTGTAGAAATAGTTGTTTAATGATACCACTAACATCAACATCCTACACATCTATTTAGACAAGGCCCATGTGACAACGCTACCCACAATCGCCCAACACAATGTTCTTCAAAACCGAGCACTTATTTAGAAATTGCACTATGCCTCACTGATCAAACCCCTAGTTCATGAGGTCCTCCAACACAATTTTTTCTGGAAACATAATGATATCGGAGGGGCTTCCCTAGGTATAACTTGGTGTCAAGAGTGTAATGCGTTCAATGGTTTGTCCATCCGAGGCCCTGTTAGATTTTTAACACAAGTTATGACTCGCCTCCTCACACCATTCAGGGACATGTTGGCAATTTGGTTTGGGGGCACAAAATCCAAAATGTGTGGTATAACTGAGTTCCATAAGATCCAACACATCTATTTTTGCAAGGCCCACATGACCACACTACCCACAATAACCCAGAACCATGTTCTTCCAAATAGACCACTTGTTCAGAAATTGCACCATGCCTCACTGAGCAAAACCCTAGTACCTGGGATCCTCCAACAAACACTTTTTTTGGGAAACATAATGAAAATGGAGGGGTCCCCATAGTTGTAACCCGGTGCCTCAATTCCAATGCAACTAATGGTTTGTCCATTTGAGGCCAGGTTAGAGTTTTATCGTGAGTTGCAACTCGCCTCCTCAAGTGTTTTAGGGACATGTTGGCAATTGGGTCTGGGTGAATAAAATACAAACCGAGTGGAATAACTGAGTTCCATAAGATCCCACACAAATTTGTTGCCAAGGCCCATGCGACCACGCTACCCACAATCGTCCGACATAGTGTTCTTCAAAATAGACCACTTCCTCAAAAATTGCAGTGTGACTCACTGAGAAAAACCCTAGTTCCTAGGATCCTCCAAAAAACACTTTTCTGAGAAATGAAATGATAGCAGGGGGATGCTCATAGCTGTAAGTTGGTGTAAGGAGTCAAATGTAACCAATGGTTCATCCATCTGAGGCACGGATAGAGTTTTATCATAAGTTGCAACTCGTCTCCTCAAGCCTTTCAGGGACATGTTGGCAAATGGTTTAGGGGCATAAAATCTAACCCGAATGCCATAATAGAGTTCCATAAGCTCTTGAACATATGTTTGGCCAAGGCCCACATGACCACACTACCCACAATATCTCGACACAATGTTCTTCAAAATCGACCACTTGTTTAGAAATTACATTGTGCCTAACTAAGCAAAACCCTAGTTCCTGAGATCCTCCAAAAATATAACAACCCTAGATACAATAAAACGATTAAGCGACTACAGAGTTATATACATTATTTAAGATAATATAGAGTAAATTCTTTTATTTATTTTTTATTTTTTGATTTATAAGAAAAAAAAATTCAAATAGATAAAAATCAATGGATAACATCAAGTAGCTTACATATGCATATAACCATTATTAAGACCATCAAGAACTTGTCTAAATAAATTAATAAATCCAATCACCCCTGCGAAAACTACTAAGGCCCAACACTCACCCAAGGTTTTCTTAATACATATAGGAGAAGAAGGTGTTATCTATATTCGACCTTAAATAAGGTTGTGCAACTAGCGCATTAATTGCGAGATTACAGTGAAAACTTCTGTTTCAATCGGAGACCAACTAATTAGTTGAAAAATAGGAACGATAGTTCTGATCAGGAGAATCGTGGGAAGGCCGAGAGTAAATTGTCGATGGATAAAACAACAGAGAAATTATCAGTTCGAGTTTCACAGTCTGCTAATTATGTCTGTGGGGCCAGGACCGTCCAAGTGTTTGTCGAGGATAGTATGCGGGTTCCAAAGGTGCTATATCCCGCAAGCCAATATATTAGGAAACCTAGGACCATTTCAAGAGTAAAACGTAACACCCAAATCAATGAGGCATCCTTCTTGCTAACGACAGAGAACTAAAAATCGTTAAGGTTCATTCTATATAAAAAAAAAAAAAAATTGTTTTAGTTGGAATATAAACTTAGATTCCAAGAAGACATCAAGCCCACTTAAGAATTCGGTGAAAGGTAACTTATCTCAATTTAATAAAAGGGACTATCGTCATTTACATAAACTTGAACCATAATTGAAACACAAATAATTTTAAAGGACAATTTAAATCAACAATTATTGAAGCACAGTTCATAATAAACGACAATAAGAATCCTTAATTTATCCTTCAATTGTTTGAAAATCTATAGTTACTTAACCAATGTTTGATGCACATAACACTTGAGAGCAATGAAATAACCAGCAATTATTCTATACACAATTCAACTAATGGTAATTCTTAACCGATTATTTAGAATGCAATACATACTCGAAGACAAGTACCTATTGAGAATTTTATTTATTTTTTTGCTTTAGAAAATTGCACATTATATTTATGATAACATAATCTTTTTACATAGGTTGTCTCATCACATACCAGAAAAACGAGGCATAACTAGTTTTATGTTCCACTTGGTTCTAAAACCAAAATTACAAAACACTGCAGATTCACAGCAAACCTCCAAGCCCGAAAATAGTCCATGCATCAAAATTACATATCACTGCATTTCGCAGAAAAACCGCACCCAAAAAATAAAATCCATGCTCATACCAGGATAAGCAAAGATACAAATTACAACTTTAAAAAGATGATAGGTCCCTCATGACCATCATTCCGTTGACTGTAGGCGATATGACCCCCGAGCGAAAGTAGATCCTTCTTTGACAGTCCATCAACCATCATATTTGTTTCTCGGTAAATATGAGAAAAAGTAATAGACCTGAAAAAAGGCAATAAGTCACAAATTCTATTTTTCCAGCCCTCCAGATTGGCCACCTATAATATGTCTTTACCATTAAGCCAATTTATAACAGTCAATGAGTCCCCCATCATATGCAGATCTTGTATACGAAGACTTTTGGCCAGGATAATGGATGCCCAAGCTCCCATAAGTTCTGCCTTAGAATTGGTTCCTGAGATACAATTTAATGTCCATCGATACTCCACAAGATCACTAATTTTGATAACTCCTCCCGCTCCACACAAATCTCCATTAAGTTGAGAATTTTATTCCTACAGATTTGAATTTGAATGACTATAATTCTTTTACAATGGTTCGAAGCTTGATACATATAATTGAAGACAAGGGTTGCACGACAGCTTAGTCCCTGCGGAGTGCTCCCATGTTGTACAGGTCTACTTATTGGTTATCCCATTAGTTGTCATGGTTGTCCCATTTGTTGTCCTTCTTAGAGGGCTCATGGCTACGAAATTAACTAAAAGTAAGATGGAAACGAATATAAAATATAATGTGCAAGATCAAGATAAGGCAGAGAAAAAAAGTTATATGTGTTTGTAAAATTGCAATGGGAGTGCCCGTAGGATGCCCCCGAAAGGTTAAGGATGGCCCTTGGTTGTGTGCCCTTTATGTCAATATTCAACACACTCAAGTTTCGAGGAGGCTACAAATTGCATTGCACATAATCTGTTTAATACAAAGTAGGAATTGAACTTGTCTCTGTGAATGTTAAAGCTAAGTTAAAGTAGGAAGAATTTCACCAAGCAAAATTGAAGTAGGAAGAATTTCACCACAAATTACTCACAAAATTGTAGATTGCAAATTGCAATGCACATAATCTGTTTAATACAAAGTAGGAAATGTACTTGCCTCTGTGAAAGTTAAAGCAAAGTTAAAGTAGGAAGAATTTCACCACAAATTACTCAGGAAACTGTAGATGTACTTACCATATTAAATCTTTAAAATAACTCCTCGAGGTCCCCATGACCCTCAAGTTCCAAAACTCTTAATTTTCCCAGTGAAATGGTATTAGGAAAATTGATGGAGTTGAAACTGCGTAGGCAAAGCCACACCAAATCTCTAGACATAGGCCACAAACCAAAGAGTGATGACAAATATATGGGAACTTCGACAACAATGAGGCGTACACCCACACCCTTTATGTAATTCGTGCAATCAGGCATATTCTGGTCTTTTGGAGTCTGAATCCCTCAAATCAAACAAGAATATGCTCCACCCTAATAAACACACTTTACGGAGTTACATTAAATGTTCGTGTGTAATGGGTTATTAAATAAAAACTAGACCAAATCTGGGGACTAAATATGGTTACTTGTAACTTCAACATTAATTCCTCTACATCATTCAAGGAGTTGAGCCGTAGTGGCTTACGCATTGGGAGCACACCAAACTCTTCTCTAGCGATATGTCTGTAGATATAATCATAGTTACTTTGTTTTTTGTAGTAACTTTGTTGCTTGGTGCATATTATTTACCAACAATTAATATATATAAAATCTCACAGGAAACATCCTTTTGAAAAAAAAAAAAAAACATAAAATACGAAGATAATTCTTACAATTTTTTTCCTTGGGCATTCAATTTCATCATGAGATTGGACCTCATCATGATACTCGACGAGGATTTTTTTACAGAGATTTTCAAGGCAGTCACAAACGTCTTTGTAACCTAGTCCCTCCAATACTCGAACTACAACTTATTTATCCTCTCTGGGGAAGAAACAATCGAGGTCTAAAAATATCTCCTCATCACCCGTGAGAGCTTCATAACTCACTTTTAACGTGTCCACTATATTGTCTAGCAGTATTCTCGAGATCCTTTCCAACTGCCACTTCCAATACTCTTCCTCACGCCGACCAAGAAACTGTCTTCTCAACCTCCTCAACCAAACATTCGAATCCTTTGCATGCTTCATATTGACCGAACACATGCCGATAGAAAATCTCCTAGGAATGGTCTCTCTGTAGTGGCTTTACATTATACACTACAGTTTTTGGAGAAGAGCATAATATTTCTCATCTAAAATACTAGGTGTTAATGAATCCAAAGGCACAGTGGGATCAGAGTTTGAATTACAATTTTGTATTAGGAATTGGCTTTGAGTGACAAAGTGAATCGAGGGTCCATACTGGGGTCCTATCAACCTATTCCACTGAAATTGTAAAGCCTACTTGCATTGAATGAAGAGCAATGCGAAACCTCGATAGAGTGCGACCATGCAAATTAATAGAAGATTAAATAATATTAAAGTGTGAATATGATGATGGGATGCCATGCGTTCAACTGAATTACACAATTATATGGATGCGTGTGATAGATAATTAGTAGCTACCTGATATAGTGACCATGTCTTCCTGGGACATGTGTTTTGCAACAAAAAAATTTCTTGAGTGGGTTTACATTGAATTGTGGAGTAGGCATATTTTGATCACTAGACGTGATCAAAATCAAACTACGCGATCCAACAACATCTGCCACCAGTAGACTATTTATATGGTCAATATTATCCGCGTCATCCAAAACAATGAGAACCTGAAGCCCTCGTAAAAGATCGTGAAAAATACCCTTTCCTTGTCTGGTATCTTCAATATGAAAATCACAACCCAACAGATCCCTATGGTTACTGGAAACAATTCCACATGCATGAATCGATGCCTTAGATTGTCCATTAAACCCCTAGGCAAGTGCATTGAGACTGGGAGCGAAGGGATTGAGAATTAGATCTTGATTAAACAAAAAATAATAAATAACAATTAATTTAAGCCGTGGAAATAACACATTGAAATCCGCCCTCTGCCGGTGCATCGAGAATAGGAGTGAGGGGATTTAGAATTAGATCTTGATAAGA
>ML783707.1:791223-804627 GCA_009831015.1 Picea engelmannii
TGGTGTCATTTGGGAATTTATTATTGGCTCATAGTGGGGGTTTTTTCCCACTTGGAGGGGCAAGAGTTGCATTGAAGATTTTTTTGAGGAAAGGAAAAAGTCAAGGAAGATAAGTTAAGCATTACCCTTTGGCCCTAAAAAGATCAAAATATACATGGGGAGATAAATGGTCCTAGAAACATGCCAAAGTAGATTTGTAGGTGCAACATTTCAACGGTTGATCAAAATATGTTTATGTGTTTATATACTATTGCACATCGACTTATAAAATTACTTATATCTCAAAAATATATTGATAGGTCACAATCTAGCGAGACACCAAATTGATGTATGAGACCCACTTGTTTGTGGGACAATGAATAAAATCTCTATGAATCCCACAAACATGGGGGTCTCATACATTAATTTGATGCTAGTAATGTCCTAGAAAATATGAATATCTTAACAATAATGAAAATTGTATTTTTACATTTCTATGTCTCCATAAGTTCTACATTGAGTTCTATACTTTAAAAAACACTTCACAACCCTTACCTTATCATTGTCCTTTCACTAGATCCATTATCCAATACAATTTGATAAGAGTTTTCCATGAGATGCATTTCCATCACCAAGCCCTGCATGAATCATAAAAGAAAAACTATTTATATGAGTAAATAATATATAAGAAAATAAATAGGCAATTAGTTATGTAAAATACTTTAGAAAAAACTTAAGTTGTTGCATACCTTAATGAGATTCTCTTTGTTTCGAGAATAGTATATTTTGTACTGAATAGGGCCAACCACGTGAAAGTGAAATCTCATATGGCCACTCCCCCCCTCACATCGCTCTCAATTCCCCATACCCAGTAAATGATTTTGTTTATATAAAAAACATATAGACATCCATGCATAAATAGGTTAGTCATCAAAACATATGAACATATAAACATTGAAGCATAATGTGGTAATTCATATAAACAATTTTTCATACTAACAACATCGATAAAAATCCAAATACAAGTCATGAATTTATACATTTAGTTTTTCTTTGATTTATGTTTTTTTACATTCATAAAATTGATGATTGGGTTTTCATAATCATCCTCTGACACTTATTTCCTGTGCCTCGTCCTTCTATTGTTTGTGTTTCCCTGCACTCATGTACCATACTTTCGGTACATCATTGAGAAGGGCGTGGAGACAGTTGTGCAGGGCATGAAGTGCAACAACGAAAATGATCATATCGATATGTTGAAATATAATTGAAATAACTATTTCATTATTTTGATTAACATTAAGATAGGTCTGTCCATAACCAGAGGCGAAATCAAAAGGATTAAATGAAACCTTGAATATCAGTCCAAAACAACATTCAAACTCATTCTTAAACTCGTGTAGACCATACAACTAGAACTATGGAAAAATATGGATTCTATGACCTCCATTAAAGCAGAAAATGAGGGCGTACGCACGCACAAAAGACTGGGATCTAAAATTGATAAATTAATTAATAAAAACAACCCATACACCAGCATCAACGCAAATTCCGACAACTTAGATACAAGTAACACAGAGAATGAGGACGTACGCACTAGCGTGGGCACCAAGAACGCAAACTTCAACAACGAACACACCAGAAATGTGAACTCCATTAGCGCAGGCACCACGAACGTGAACTCCAAAAATGAATACCTCAAAAGCGTGAATCGCATTAGCGCGGTCACCATGAACGCTAACCCTAATAAAAATGCCAACAGCAAAGACACCAACAATAAAAATTCCAACATCGAAGACACCAGAAACGCGAACTCCATTAGCACGGGCACAAAGAGTGTTAACTCCAACAACGAATACATCAAAGCTGGATTCCCATTAGCACGGGTACCACGAACGCAAACCCCAATAGCAAATATAGCATAAACGTGGATTCCATTAAAGCGGACACTAGCAATATAAATGCCAACAACGAAGACACCAGCAGCTTATTCTCCAATAACACAGACACCAGAATCAAAAAAGTAGTAAATTTGTCATCGTACGAACCTACAGAAGTCAAGATTAGCATTCTAAGGAAAGGTTTAAACTTCGTTGTCTCCCCAAACACCATCCCGATCGACAACATTATTTTTTGTATTGAGAATAACATTCAAACCCTAACGGACGATGACAAGAACCAGGTTAGACAAGACTGCTCCCTCATTATTAGAAATTAGAAAGGCCAAACCCCCAATAAGCAATATCACTAAGGAAGAACGTGCAGCTCTAAAAAAAAACCTCAGAAATAATGATAACTTAGTCATTCTTAGAGTAGATAAAGGTGGTACAACAGTGATTTTAGACCAAAACAATTACAACAAGAGAATGAATGAACACCTCTCTCAAAATGGAAGCTATAGAAAACTTCCCAACAACCCCATTAAAAAGGTTATAAAAGATGTCAAGAAAGCCATCAACAACTCCAAACTAGATGAAAGAATCAAGAAACATCTGAACCCCAAAAATGAAATCACTCCTAGGATTTATGGCATATCAAAAATTCACAAGAAAGATGCTCCTCTCAAACCCATAGTGAATACCATAGGCTCACCAACCTATGAACTAGCTAAACATGTAGCCAAGATTCTTAGCCCCCTAGTAGGCCATACCAACTCCTTTATAAAAGACTCCAATGAATTTATCAAAATCATTGAAAAAGAAAAATTGAAACCTGAAGACATTCTCATAAGCTTTGACATAGTTTCCCTTTTCACAAAAATTCCACTAGATGAAGCTATCCAAGTGGTAAAAGAATTAACCGACAACCAAGGTTTGTCTTCACTCCACATTCTTCAGTTACTAAGGGGAATTTTATGAACAGACTAGTGGGGTAGCAATGGGATCTCCATTGTCCCCAATCATTGCCAATATTTTTATGGAAAAATTCGATAAAAGAGCCTTAGAATCATACCCCCTAAAACCAACAAGATGGAAAAGGTTTTTCAATGACACCAATGTTCTCTGGCCCCATGGGAAAGAAGAACTTGATAAATTCTTCCAACACCTAAACAATATCTCAAATGACATAAAATTCATAATGGAACTTGAGGAAAACAATAGCATACATTTTCTAGACGTTCTAATTAATAGAAAACACGATGGAAGCTTAGGGAACACCATTTATAGGAAGAAGACCCACACAGAGAAATACCTACACGCAAACTCCCCTCACCACCCCAACCAGAAACTAGGAGTCCTTAAAACCCTAGCCACAAGAGCCATAAGAATATCTGACAAGGAACACTTTGAAAAAGAAAAAGATCACCTCTCCAACATTTTCAGAAACATTGGATATAATAACAAAGACATTAAAAACGCAATCAATAAATCCAAAATGAACATAACACCCAAACCCCGTGATAACCAAACCCCTAATAACACTACTTGCCTCCCTTTCATCCAAGGAGTAACAGACAAAATCACCAAAGTCCTCAGCAGAAAGGAGATCAAGACCTCCTTCAAACCACATGAAACCATCAAACAAAATATGTGATATGTCAAAGATAAATTGGATCCGCACAAATGCAAAGGAATTTACAATATTGAATGCTCATGTGGCAAATGCTACATCGGCGAAACTAGGTGCTCCTTTCAAATTTAATTAAAGAACATGGAGCTGACATAAAGAATGAGCGCATTCATACCTCAGCCTTAGCAGAACAATCATTGGAAACAAAACACCATGTACGCCTTGAAGAGACAAAAATTCTAACAAAGGAAGATCACATATTTAAACGTCGCACTAGGGAAGCGATTGAAATTCAAAGAAACCCTAGCAACCTTAATAGAGATAATGGCCTAGAACTGAATGAAATATGGCTCCCCTTAATAAAAAGGAACAATAATTAAAACAATCAACTTTAGGAAAACCCTAATTTTTAAAATTAATAACAATTTTAATTCAATAAATCTAAAGAATTAAAGTTTTTTCTAAACACTAATTAATCATTACTTAAGATCTTTATAAATTAAAAAAATTTAATAAAAATAATTTGAAAACAATATTAAAATACACAAACTTTTTAAAATCCTTTTAAATAATAAACAACATAAAAATTAAAAAGAATTGATAAATCCAATAAAATAATAAACCTAAGAACTAATTATAAAATAACAAATTGTAAAACTAAAAATAAAACATTATATAAAAAAATAAAATAAAAAACTTAATTAATTAAAGAATTAGGGTTCACAACTAACATTGTAGCTCTCCTCCATCCATTTAGCATTTATAGGAAGCGTCCCTCTTAATCTTAACCCAGGCTTCTTGTCCTGAAGATGGATCCTGATATGGATCCGAAACATTGGCAATCCATCAACAAAATTGTGGTTTTTCCGAACTTAACTGAAAACCCTCACCACAGAAATCTTATTGAACATAACATTACAATATTTCACTTTACCTATATGTGTAGTTGTGGCAGTTCATGCGCTACTTTCTTGTCCACTTGGTTCCTCTCGCATTTCACCCTCCCGAGCTACATGCTCTTCCATTTAAATAAGATAATATATAAGTAGAAGTCAAAAAATAAATATCTACAATCACAGTAAATATTTCTAATTCCGAAGCATACATACCGGAATGGGTACTCTGCTCCCCACTATCATTGGACATGTGCTCCCTAGTATGAAGTGGTGTCTGTTGAATACCGCTAGATTCACTACTGTAGTTGCACTGTTTCTTGAAAACAAACATAAATACTTAGTAAAGGGTGATATAATAAAATATAAATAGAATTTACAAGCATGCTACTGCAGTTTCCTTATTCATTTTATTTACTTGCATTTGTGTGGTTGGGGAGATTGGAGTCTGCCCCAAGCTTCTTCGATATTCAATCACACTTTTAAAACCGTGCTTGAAACCAAGATTTAGGTCCTCCTTGGTGGCAATAGTTTGGAACATATTTAACTGCAATGCATAACACCATTAAAATTACCAATAACAAAAACAAATATTTGTTCACTACTATTAAATAAATATTCACCATAGTTAATTATTTAATTCTAACGATTCGGGCTTTTAGTTTTCCATAGACACCCTCACCTAGTTTATGTTGCCCGTGCTTTTCCACTCTAGCCTTGGTTGCTTTGGAGGTGTCAGGTAGCCTATATATGGAATTTTTGAAAAACATTAGATATCGGAATTGTTACTTAAAACAAGAAAGAAAAACATAAATGATCATATTTCACTAAGAAGATGACATGTGTTGTACCTTTATTTACTAGGTTGTGGATGTCTTCCTTTTTTTTTAAATAAGTTCTCATATTCATCCTCTATCAGGGCCTTCCACTCTTTCTCCGGAACCATGG
This sequence comes from Picea engelmannii, assembly GCA_009831015.1. Lineage (NCBI taxonomy): Eukaryota > Viridiplantae > Streptophyta > Pinopsida > Pinales > Pinaceae > Picea > Picea engelmannii. The sequence continues at coordinate 796,554 of ML783707.1, forward strand.
GAGGGTGCTCATGCTTCAGGTATAATTTCAATTTCACTCTATATTGGGCCCTAGTATATTTTAAATTCTCGTCGGCTAACTTTGTAACCACTTTTTTGTTGAACGTATTTTCAAACAAGTTTACCATGTGGCCTATCAATTCATCTTTATTTTCTCTATCTTGGGTATTCCACCATGTGCGAATGGTGGGGCCAAACAACTCCAATTCTTTGTCATTCAATTTTTTGTAGAAAACAATTTGAAAATTGTTGACTGCATGTATATAGCAATGGGTTTCTTGGGGAATACAACGGTGAATAAAATTATGAGTGTTTTCACTATCAATTAATATGATGACCTTTCGATTCTTAATGTATCCAATGAGATTGAGGGTTTGGGGAGTATAGAATCTAGTGAGACCATTCAATGAAATGATTCGTTCTACTTCTGGTTGGTCATAGGGAGGTGTAATATTAGTTGGCTCGGTAACTCTGCCACAGGGGGGGTCTCAAGCTCTTCTTCAGAATCATCCTTAGAGATGGCCATAAAAAACTTGTGTTCCTTACACTTGTTCCCTGGAAAATATTTGTCATCACAATTATAACAAAGGCCCTTGAGTTGGCGTTTCTCCATTTCAGCCCGGGTTAATTTCTGGATCTTGAGGGGAGTGGGAGGAGGGGCAGGGTTAGTAGGTCGAGTGTGAGGAACAAAGGAAAGTTTGCAAGTATGATCAGAGACAATTTTTTGAGCTTCCTTAGCATGTTGAGTAATTTCAAACCAAGTGTGAGGGCAAGCCATGAGGACCTGAGCTCAAATTTCCTCTTTGAAGCCATTGATAAAACATTCCCGGAAGAAGGAATCAGACATGCCCTCCATTCTGAAAACCAAGTGTTCAAAGGAATATATAAAGTCTTCCACTATGCCAGATTGCTTCAACTTGCTCAAATGGCCAAGATAGTGGGTGTCAGTGTCAAAGCGGTGATCGAGGTGGATATTGGTGGCCACCAACCTGTTCCAAATTCCAACTGGCTCATCTTGACAGTTTTCAATTTAGCACATTTCTCTATAATGGGGACATTTATTGGTAATTGTGGGTTCTACACTTTTAGGGTTGTCTTGAAACCCTACACAGCATCCAGGTGGATAATGGTGGATGCTCACCTATTCCAACTGGCTTATTTTGTAATTTTTCATGTCAATACATCTTTTTGTACTTCCAGGGCCATTTTGGGGCCCTAAACAGTGTTTTATTGGCTTGTCATAGACAAACTATAAACAGAGTCATATTTTGATGGAAGAATGTGTATTTCTTGAAAAAACCTTTCCAATGGGATATCACATGCCTAAAACATAGATCGTATACAAAAGTTGCGACCACGGGAAGTTGAATTACTAACTTACCCCAACGAGGGCCACGTGACTTTTGGCGCTTCATCTTCTAGGGTTAGGTTTTTGGATGTGTAGGGTTTTGGAATTCACGTTTATTATAAAAAAAATGCCTTCAGATCCTCATTGTAATCGTCTTCTTGCGAGTGAGCGTAGTCGTCACATCTCTTCTCGGAGATAAAGTTTCCACCATTCTAGCGAGTCTTGCACTATGTATTTGTACAATATCTGTACATTTATTTCATTAATAGAAATCATGTATTTTTTATTTCTTTGTTTCTGGAAATATTTATTTGTATTTCATTGTAATATCTCTGATTTCATTTTGTTCCGAAAATAATCCAGATCAGTGGTATCAGAGAAGGCTTCTCTTGATCATTTTTCAGTGCATGTCCCCGACAAGGTCCGAGTATAGAAAGTTGGGTCTCGAGCTTGTCTCTCTTGAGGACAATCTCTCTCGCATGCCCACGAAACCCTCCATGGTGGAAGAAAAGAAAAATGGTAGAGCAGAAGATTCTATTAACCTGTTGCTTGAGAAAGCTCTCACACGAAAGAGGGACAAAATGATGGAGAATTTTTCCCACATCCTTCAACATCTACCGATAGCAATAGGCACATCTTCATCAAACGACCACTTTGGAGGAACCTCTCCCTTCAAGGTACAAGTTAATTTTGATATTCATGTATTTGAGAGTCAGATAGATGTAGATGCCTTAGAAAAATGGTTAAATCTGCTAGAAGGTTATTTCTCTATTCGCAATTTTTCCGACAAGGAAAAGATCACCTTCACACTCCTCAGGGCTCTCCCCCGTGTCAAAAATTGGTGGAAAACTTATTGGGAGCAAAGTTCCACAGAGGAATATGGAATATATGGGGTCGAGTCCACTTGGGATTTTTTTGTGGATGCGGTCAAGGAACAATACCAACCTGTTGATAACTATGAATACCAGTATAGGAGATGGACCACACTGCAGCAAGAGAAGAGCCAAACAATGTCAAAGTTCACAAATACTTTCCATACCTTGCGCACCAAGATGGGTATCAAAGACTCTGAGCGGAATCTGGTTCTAAAATATCGTGGGGCTCTGCATAGGTATATCCAAACTGAAATAGATTTCCTAAACATCTCATCATTGGGAATTGCTTATCGATATGTTGTCAAAATCGAGCAGAAATTTAGGCACCAGAACAAATGGGAGTTCGGGTCTTCAAATATGCAACAACCAAAGCATGGTAAATATGGCCCTAACCAACAGCCTCTCAACAACCAATCCAAGACACAAGAAAACAAGGGTAAAGTAAAGACGAAGAATGACACTAGGAAGTGGTGTGACTTCCACAAAATCTCCTAGAACAACACCGATGAATGTCGCTAGAAATAGTCATTGGTGGTCGAGATCAAAGACAAGGATTTGAACTCTGATTCACAATCTGATCCAAAAATATTGAGAATAGACAGATCATCAACGCAGACCCCACTTCTATTGTCATGACCACAACAATTCAACCAGAAGAACGAGTAGATCCTGAAGAGGGGCAGAGCCTCTTCCATTCACAGATGTGGGTGACGGGGACCCCATTGCATTTCATTGTTGATAGTGGCTTCTAGAAGAACCTCATCTCAGTTGAGTTCGTCAAACAGTTAGGGTTGTCAACAACACCACACCTGCAACCATACAACATCGTGTGTCTTCACCAGGGATGAGATATCTATGTCAACCAGTAGTGTCTCCTGTCCTATGGCATCCATCCCTTCAAGGATGAAGTAGTGTCTGATGTTTCTCCTCTTGATGTATGTGATTTTGTTTTGGGCCAACCATATATTTGTAAACATCATGTTGAGACTCAACCCTGTAGTGTCATTATTACTCTAGGGGGTCAACTCTACAAGATAACATAGGTATTTTCGACTATTGTTCCACCAAAATAGTGTTGCAAGGTAATCTCTCATACTGCAAAATTCATCCTCTTCACATTTTGTTCAAAAGATGCACAAAAGGCCACTACAACCACTACAGCCTCGGCACCTTCTATCCAGCAGAAGCATATTGCAAAAGAGAAAGAAGATATTGTTTCTTCACCTATGTTGGTACCTACACAATACCCCATCAAGCCTAGAGACAATAGGTTGGTGGCACATATTCAACCTCACCAACAACAGGTTCGTTACATCCTTCCACATACCAAGCAACGCAAATTCTCCAGCAAGGCACGCATCTCACCAAGATTCAGATTCAAAAAACTCTTTCCCCTCTTCCTCAAGCACTTATCGCAGTGGAGGCCATTGCTTCCTAAGGGGGGAGGACTGATCTAGGTGGATATTGGTGGCCACCCACCTGTTCCAAACTCCAACTGACTCATCTTGATAGTTTTCAGCTCACCAGGTTTCTCTGTAATGGGGACATTTATTGATAATTGTGGGTTTTGCACTTTTGGGGTTGTCTTGAAGCCCTACATAGAATCCAGGGGGATAATGGTCATCGCCCACCTATTTAGACTGACTTATTTTGGAAGTTTTCATGTCACTACATCTATTTGTACTTCCATGGCTATTTTGGGGCCCTAAACAATGTTTTCTTGTTTTTCCACAATCAAACCATAGACGGAGTCAGAGTTTGATGACATAATGTGTATTTCTTGAAAATACATTTCCAATGGGCCATCACAGGCCTAAAATGGAGATCGTATGCAAAATTTACAACCCTGGAAAGTTGATGTACTAGATTACCCCAACGGGGCCGACATGACTTTTGGCACTTCATCTCCTAGGGTTAGGTTTTTGGATTTCTAGGGTTTTGGCATTCATGTTTATTATAAAAAAGGCCTTTAGAGCCTCATTGTAATCATCTTCTTGTGAATGAACATAGCAGTCACATCTCTTATTAGAGATAAAGTTTCCACCATTCGAGTGAGTCTTACACTCTATATTTTTACAGTCTCTGTACATTTCTTTCATTAATAGAAATCATGTATTGTTGTATTTCTCTGTTTCTGGAAATATTTATGTGTATTTCATTGTAATATCTCTGATTTTATTTCATTCCGGAAATAATCTGGATCAAGTGGTCATATAACTTGACTACAAACTGAGTCCAAGCAATGTACCCTTGGTGTGAAATTTTACACCATTGCCACCATTGCCAACGTTATGGATCCAAATAGAGGACACCATAATGAATTTTGGTCAGATCATTAGTAATTCCATGCAAGGATAAATAATGTCCCATTTGAGTGACCCAACTAGTGGGATCAGATCCGTCAGATTTGTTCACTTCAACTCGAGGAAGACGAGGGTCACGAGGAAGGGAATTAAAATGGAGGGCCATATTATGGCAAGAGTTATAACCTTCGGAGTGGGAAGGTTTTTCAAGGGAGGGAGAGCTAAAGGATTGTTTCAACCACTGGGTGAGGGAGGACAATTCACCCTTAACCTCTGGCAATTCTCCTATAACTTTGGCCTCGAAGGTGTCCAAGCGATAATTATTGGAAGCAATTTTAGAGGTCATTCTTTGGATGTATACATTGTGTTGTTTGGATTCATCTTGTAGGTGAAGGAATTCTTGGTTGTGAGTGGTGGCCATGGGTGGAGGGTGTAATATACCATATATAAAAAGTATGGAGAATAGAAATAAAATGCTAGAAATGGCAGAATAACAACGATATAACCAAAATGATCACCACAATAACACTGAAATGATATAAGAATAACAACAGAAATACCACTTTGATTCAGAGAGAAATGTTCACGGGCCTCTTTGAGGGGGAAACCTCCATTCGAGCAGAGATCTATTACAATAATCCCCAAGAGAGGGTTCTCATACCCTCGACTCCTATTTATACTAAATATGTCTATCAAAAGAAGCATCTAGAGGAAGATCCTTCTAGAAGCGGAATCTTCTATTAGGTCTTCTTACATTCGACTTATTCTATTTTATTGAAAGGCCTTATTAATATTGACCTTTATTACATCCGAATATATTGTTCTACCTATGTGCGGGTTAGGACCCTAACATGTCCTCCCCCTTAAAAACAGCCTTGTCCTCAAGGCTTGAGATGCGGAAATTATTGCAGAATGGTAGCTTGTTCCCAAGTGGCATCTGTTGGAGTTGTATCTTTCCATTGGATTAACACTTACTTGATGGTTCTCTGACGCAGGAGATGCTCACGCTGGTCCAAAACTTCTTGTGGTTGTATCCAAATGGATCCTTCTTCGGCTAACTCAGGAAGGATGGTTTGAATTTGGCACTTAGTTTCGATCACCTTCTTTAAGTAGAAAACATGAAAAATAGGATGTAGCTTTGAATGATTGGGAAAAGATAATTGATAGGCCACCTGTCCCACACGCTTGAGAACTGTATAAGGACCATAAAATTTGGGTGCTAGCTTCTGACAATGCTCGGCCTTGAGGGAATTCTGCTTGTAAGGTTGCAGGTGAAGAAACAATTGATCCCCTTCTTCAAATTGACGTTCAGAGCGACCTTGATCTGCTTGTTGCTTCATGTGATTTTGTGCCATGACCAAATTCTCTTTGAGGGTACGGAGAATAGCCTCTCGAACTGTTAGTGTTTGGTCAACCACCTGGACCTTCAATACACCAGGTAAGTATGAGAGAACTGAAGGTGGCTTCTGTCCATATACCACTTCAAAAGGAGTCATGCGTGTAGTTGTATGGTATGAAGTGTTGTACCACCATTCAGCTAGGGGTAACCATTGAGCCCATTGATTTTTCTTTTCCGAGGAAAAAAAACTCAAATATGTTTCCAAACACTTGTTGATAACTTTTGTTTGACCATCAGTCTGGGATGATAAGTTTTACTGAGATGAAATTGGGTGCCTTGTAGCTTGAATAGTTCTTGCCAAAAATTGCTTGTGAAAGTGGGGTCGCGATCAGAAACAATAGAGTGTGGCATGCCATGGATATTGAAGACTTGATCCATGAAAATTTGAGCCACCGTGGATACTATAAACAGGTGTTGAAGAGCGTCTAAATGAGCATACTTGGAAAGGCGATCAACAACCACCATGATGACTGATTTATTTCCCAATTTGGGTAAGCCTGTAATAAAATCCATAGATATGTCCTTCCAAATAGCAGGTGGAGTCGAGAGTGGTTGTAGTGTGCCCAGAGATTTGACTATTTCTCCCTTGTTGCATTGACACACATCACATTCAACCACAAAATTACAAATGTCTTGTTTCATACCATCCTAGAAAAAAGAACGTTTGACCCTGTCATAGGTTTTGGTGAACTCGGAGTGCCCCGCTGTTGGTGTAGCATGAAGCTCAGAAAGTACTGTGGATTTAAGCTTTGATTTTTTACTTAAATACAAACATCCTTTGTATCGAAGTTCATCATGGAGCCAAGAGTACCCTGGGGGAGCTGGAGCACTGGACTGCAATTTTTGGATCAGCTGCGAACTTTTGGGATCTTGTAGCCATTCCTGGCGAACATCTTGGAGCCAATCTGGTACAATGAAGGAAAGAGAAAAAAGGGATCCTTCATCTTCATATTTGCGGGAAAGTGCATCCACAACCACATTTTCTTTGACTTTCTTGTAAGATATCATAATCATAGCCAAATAGCTTAGTTACCCATTTTTGTTGCTCCGGGGAGGAAATGCGTTGTTCCAAAAAATACTTGAGGCTTTGATGGTCTGTCTTAAATTGGAAGCATTGCCCCAATAGATAAGGGCGCCACAGATCAATGACATGCAAAATAACCAGGAAGTTTGTTGAGGGCACAGAAGTTAGGACACATTCGCCAAGAACCTTCTTTCTTCAGGACCATGACCACAGGAGAAGAGTAGGGGCTCGTACTAGGGCAGATAACGCCTGCATTAAGGAGTTCCTAGACCATTTTCTCAATTTCATTCTTTTGGCAAAAGGGGTGACAATACGGACGGATATTGGGAGGAAGGATTCCGGGTACAAGGGGAATGGAATGATCATGAACACCACGTGAAGGAGGGAGTCCCTGGGGAGTGGAAAAGACCACTTGATGTTTAGAAAGGATGGCTTGGAGGTCTTGCGGCACCGAGGGTGTTTTTGTTGCGTGGATGGCATGGAGTTGAGAAATAACACCAGAATGACCCTTTTTGAGAAGCTTTTCCATGCGATGGGAACTAATGATCTCAGGTGAACTAGCGGTGATGCCTTGGAACTTATATTGGTGGCCTTCCTAGTCAAATTGCATGGTTAATTCCTTAAAATACATGAGAATGGGACCCAAAGTCCTTAGCCAGTCTACACCCAACACAATGTCACACCCGCCCATGTCTATAGAAAACATATGATATTTCAGGTGGTAGTCACCAATTTGGAGACGCACATTTTAACAACGCCCTGCACATTTCATGGAGCCACCATTGGCAATCATGATTTGAAAATTATTGACGGCATGGATGTAGCAATGAGTTTACTGGGCAATGTGGTGATGAATAAAATTATAGGTGCTTCCACTATCAACCAGAATGATGACCTTCTGATGCTTGATGTAACCGATTAGCTTGAGGGTTTGGGGAGCGGAGAAGCCAGTGAGAGCATTGAGGGAAATGACCGGTTCTACTTTGGGAGGGTGTGAGGGAGGGGTTATGTTGAGCGTTTCAGGTGACACCAACACAAGGGGAGTTTCAATATCCTCTTCTGAAATATCATCGGAGATGGCCATAAGGAGATTTTGTTCCTTACACTTGTGGCCCGGAAAAAAAAA
>ML783707.1:806127-816345 GCA_009831015.1 Picea engelmannii
GACTACCCAGGTACTAGAGAGTATCTTCCCGAGTGTTTTTCTCGGTGGCACAATAGCAGTCAGGTAGCTGATCGATTTATCTAAAGAGGGCTTCAAGAAATCTAGGTCGATCTGTACACAAGTGTTTTCTGATGCGCTACCACTCGAAGGGGTACCAATAGGGGTTACAAGGGTGGCCAACAGATGTGTGCTTGAGAACCACTTGTATTTCCTGCGTGTATGAATCCCTCAACAGCGGGTTTATGCGTGTAACAACAGATCTATGTGGCTTAAATATGTCGGAATATGTATCTACCCTGAAAAAAAATTACCCACAATTTCTGCCAAGGAAAGTGCTTTGATACCACTTGTAATATACCAGATATAAAAAGTATGCAGAACAGAAATAAAATGCTAGAAATGGAAGAATCAGAGCAATATAACTAGAATAATCACCACAATAACACTGAAATGATATAAGAATAACAACAGAAATAGCACTTTGATTCTGAGAGCAATGTTCATGGGCCTCTTCGAGGGGGCAACCTCTATTACAATAATTTCCAAGCTAGGGTTCTCATAGCCTTGACTCCTATTTATACTAAATATGTCTATCAAAAGAAGCATCTAGAGGAAGATCMTTCTAGAAGCGGAASCTTCTATTAGGTCTTCTTACATTCGACTTATTCTATTTTATTGCAAGGCCTTATTAATATTGACCTTTATTACATCCAAATATATTGTTCTACCTATGTGTGGGTTAGGACCCTAACAGAGGGGAAGTGGGACCATGGAAAAAAGAGTGAAAATGATATATATGAGTGTGTTCAGTGTGAAAAGAGGAATCCAATGAGATAGGTCTCAAATAAGTGTGCGGGAAGGTAAAAAAAAAAAAGGTTAAAAATGACAGGTATCACAACGAGAAAAGAAAAAAGGGGAATCCAACGAGATAGGTCTAAAATAAGGGTTCAGGGAGGTAAAACAAAAAGTGAAAAATTATAGGTGTCACAATGATCTAGGAGAAAAGGGGAATCCAATGAGATATGTCTCAAATAAGGGTACTGGCAGGTCCCATACTCTTTTTTTACTCTTCTTTTATTTTCTTTTTCCCCTTTTTTTTTTCTTACTTCGCTAGGGTTTTATGCAGATATGAATAATATCGTGGTATCAAAATGCCCAAATTATTAATAGAAAAAAATTAAATAAATGTATAGTAATTTTCGCAACCCGAATGCAAGAGGAAAGGTTGTAGGGAAATAGATCTTCTCTGTTCCTTTTCTATTTGTAATTTTTGCAACCAGAATGTCGAAGGAAAAGTTGCACAGAAATAGATCTTTTATGTCCCTTTTTTGTTATTTTTCCTTCCCAAGGGTTGGGGTTTTCAGGGTTCCTATAGACAAGGGTTTTCCCTATGCTATAACTCTTTGATATATGTGCGGGTTCCAACATTTGTACTCGAACCAATATCTAAGGGCACTAACTAAGGAGGCTAGACCGTACCCTTAGTTGTACTACCCGATTACCCAGGTACTAGAGAGTATCTTCCTGAGTGTTGTTCTCAGTGACACCATAGCATTCAGGAGGTCAATCAGTTGATATATGGTTGGTTTCAGGATAGTTAGGGTCTCACGATATACTAGAGGTACGTGGAAGCACAAGTCCGTATACAGGTGATGTCTGATACGCTACCACTCAAAGGGGTACCAACAGGAGTTACAAGGGTATCCAACAAAGTGAGATTAAGTATCTCTTGTATTTATTGCATGTATGCTTCCCCAACTGCAGATATATGCGTTGAACGAAAAATCTTTGTAGCTTAAAGACGTGAGAACATGTCTCTACCCTGGAAAAAAAATTAACCCACAAATCATGCCAATAAAAGTGCTATGATGCCACTTATTAGGCACCAGATCTATTATAATAGCATAAAATAGAAATATTGTAGTGAATACCAGCAGAATAACAATAGAGAACATAAATATAACAGCGGAATAGAAGAATATATTGAACCACAATAGGAAACTAATACCTTTATTGATAGGGAACAATGTTCACTTGCCTCTTCGAGGGGGAAACCTCCAACAAAGAAGATATCTATTACAATAATTCTCAAGACAAGTCCCTCTCATACCTTATACTCTTATTTATACTAATTCTATCTTCTAAAGAACATTCTAGAGGAAGATCTTTCTAGAAGCGAAAGCTTCTATTAGGTGTTCTCACATTGACTTGTTCATATTTATTAAATAGGCATTTTTTAACTAATATTGGCCTGTATTACATGGAAATATACTATGCTACATACATGAGAAGATAGGGGTTTAGGTCCCTAACAAAAAAACGATTTGATTAGAACTATTGCAAATACATATCTACGGATTTGATATTTCACTTAGGATCCTTGAAAATGAATGGACAACTTAGTTTTTTGTTGAGTGAGCATGTTAATTTGGTTGTTATAAACACTTACAAATATTAGTATATTCTCAAGTGAAGACATTGGATTTTGAATCATAATGACTGACTTGAGGAGTAACTTGGGAATTTTATTAAAGAGTTGCATGTAGATTGTATTCTAATTTTGTAATGGAGAATGTATAAAGGAATGACTGTGTTTAAATATTGAATTTTGTTCACTTTACACAAAGTATACTCCCTTTATTATTTACCCCTATCATATATGTATTCATTTACATACATCTCCTTGTTCAAAACAGATGTAGACTATCCATATGAAGAGAATTTTAAAAGAAGTATTCAATTCAAATTTTTTAAAATTGAAATGATGAGAAGGATGTCTATCTAGTTATGGATGTTATTTTTAGAGCCATAACTAAATCTTATTTAACAAAGTTGTGATAGATGTTTACAATGTCGTTTACTATATTTTACTTTAAGTATTTTGCACTAATTATTATGGCAATTAGATAAGCTTTTTCAGTTCAGGGAGTAATAGAGATGTAAAGATTTCCAAATGTATTTTGGCAACAAGGGATATACAAGAGAATGAGGTTTTCCATACACTTTGATGTTGATTATGAAGAATTTAACCAACTAGTACAAAATGGCTCTTTGAACCTTGGTGGGAAGCCAACATTGTCTCAACCTTCAACTCCTTTTAGTGCTTCCCTGTAACTTCATCCTTGCATTGAATATTTTCATGAGCTCCATGTTCAGCTAGTCAATAATGGTTGGGATAAAAACCTTGCAGATACTCCCTTTGGTATTTCTCAATGGCCTGAAAATCCTCTTCCTCCTCCCCCTCCTTTGCATTTAATACCTCATGTTGTATCTTCTTTCTCCATGTCCCATTCACCTCCAAGAAATTACAAGTTGCCTCTCAATGACCCCTTGATTTACAAGGGAAAGAATATTGCTACCTCTCTTAGCTCAGAAGCATCTCAATCCTCCTCTATACATTCCAAACAATAATCAACAAAATGTAATGGTTGCAGGAGGGAAATTAATTTCAGTGATGTGCACCCCGAAATAGTAAAATTGTATGAAAAAAAATCTTACTATAAAAACTTTCTCATTCTCGGACCAGATGTATCAGAAGGAAGAAAGAAAAGAGAGTTCTTCAAAACGAAATATCCTCATTTATTTTAATTTGTGTTATGACATTACTATTTAGACACTTGAGTTCTTAAATTGTTGTTGTATGTCCTCTTCAAATTGAGCCTGTATCACTGAATCTACTGGTGGAGATGATTTCTTGCTGTTGCCTTTCACTACTTGAACCCAAAAATCTGAAATAGATTCTACATCAGCAAAGACGTGTTTGTGTTTCTCTTTTCTGGGGATAGATCAGCTTGGAGACATTTGAATTGTCTCGGTTATCTCAAAACGGGTTCAAACTATTGAAGGATTTGAGTTCTGCAAAGTTCGTTTTCAGTTTCAGAGTTGCGATATGAGTGCATTGTTCATCTATTGTTCTTTGTTGCTCAAGCGTGAGGTTTTGTTGCTCCTTCATAATGGTGGATAAATGAACCAATTACTTCTCCAGGAACCCAACCTGCTGTGAATATAGCTATTGGATGGATTTTCGATCCTTGTTGGTGAATTTAAGATAAAATTTCCTTAGTTTTCTGTAGCAGTCATTTCATGTAATTGTAAATGTGCAACAAACTAAGATTTCTGCTTAATCTAAACTTTCTATCTTTTGGTCTTTTTAGCAACCATCACCTGAATTCAGTGATTTCATGTACCAGTCATTTCATGTAATTGTAAATGTGCAACAAACTAAGATTTCTGTTTAATCTAAATTTTCTATTTTTAGGGTTTTGTAGGGATCAAAAAATTTTAGTGAGATTGCAATTTTAGGTTGCTTAAATTGATTTTTAAATGTATAAATAGATTTAGTCTTTTTTATTATTTAAATTGTTTTAGAATGTATAAATAGATTCAGTTACTGAAAAATCCTTGAAGCATTTAAATTATACAGTTTCTATAACTTAAATCTGCAATAATTAGACAGTCTCAATAATTTAACAATTTAAATATGCAATTTCAACAATTTCTAATCAAATTTCAAACAATAAAATTGATTAAAAGGTATACAATTTAACAACTTAAATATGCAATTTAAACAATTTGTAATCAAATTTCGGACAGTACAATTGATTGAAAAGTATAGTAAGAAAAAACCAAGGTAGAACGTTTTTAGAATACGTCTTTTCTAGGGCATAGATTTCGTCAAACAGTTGACGTGGCAACATCTTTCTGCTATATAATCAAGTCTTGCTGTGAACATAGTTCTTGGAGGGATTCTCGAATGCTCACTGGTGAAATTTCATTAATTTTCTCGACCAGTCATTTCATGTAACAGTGAATGTGCAACAAACTAAGATTTGTGCAAAATCACGCAATCTTTTCTAGGTCACTGTTTTCCTCAAGCAGTTGATGCGACACCTTGTTGCTATAATCAAGTCTTCAAATCCCTGGCTACCGTCACCACAACCAAGTGTACCATGCTGCAAAAAATCCCTCCTGCTACCCTCACAATAACCAAGTGTATCATTCTGCAAAAAATCCATGTTGAAGAATGCAAAACCCTAGTATTTAGAAGATTTGCCAAACCATGTTATTCAGATCTGCTGAACTGTAGAGGATATGAATCTTAGAACTGTAGAAGGTTCAATAAGCAGAAGCTCCAATTGTAGTGGAAACAAAACACAATAGACATTCCGGTTTATTACTGTGGGGAGAACCCTGGACCTTGGAGTCTGTAGGGATATTGTCATGGACCTTGGAGTCTGTCAGGGATATTGTCACGGGAAATAGAATCTGGAGCCTGTCATTCCACAGCATATCGGAGATATAGAATGCCATTTATACACTCCTTTTAGGGTTCTTATTATCTCTACGTGAAACTTTCCATAGAAACTGATTGACGTTTCTTTTTTAAAAGCTAAAAGATGTCACAGATTTCTATTCCCGTGATTATGATTGAATCGAGGATATAATTTATTTTTATTGTTTTTTTAATTGGTTTTGCATTTAAGATTTTTTTTTTTTTTAAATATTTTTACATTAGTTATTAGTTTTATATTTGAGTATATGGTTAAGAATATGTTTTTTTTTATAAGAATTCACAAATTCAAATGTAGAGGAGTAAGGTATGGTTTGTATATTTCAATAAAAAAATTTAGTCAAATAAATAGTATTGAGGATACTAATTTTTGAATTTTTATATTATATTTGGATTAATTTTGTTTAAAATTAAATTAAATTTTGGAAGAATTATTGAAATAAATTTTTCTAATCAAATAAATAGTATTAAGGATACTAATTTTTGAATTTTTATATTATATTTGAATTAATTTTATTTAAAATTAAATTAAATTTTGAAAGAATTATTGAAATTGTAAATATAAATTGATAAAATTGTATATCCTATATATAACAAGGACAAGGATTTTTAAGAATGATGAATACATTAACCAAATTTCAACAATATAAAAGTACTATTTCATCAATAATTTCATAACCAAATTTATGATTAAAATATTTTATCCTCATCCATATAATTTATAATTAAAGATCAATAATATATTCTGACTATGCACGTTTCCAAGTTAGTTATAATCCAAGGGAAAAAAACTGGATAAAACTGTATGAGAGATTGCAAACCCTCCAACTTGTAAATGGGCACTCCATCATAAGAAACTGATAATATATAATTTATAAATTTTTATTTTTCTTATTAAATATTAATAATATATATTTATATTTATGAGATGTAAACTAATACAATATTTTAGAATATAATTAGATTATGTAAATTTATTTTTATTTTAAATTTTAAAAATAAAATTTAAAATATTTTTAAGATTTTATTATTTTAATATTTTGGATAAATTTAAAATTAGATCGATCGTCAATTCATAGGAATATTTATTACTAACATAATGGCTAACTCGCTGCTGGTGAAAGTTAAAAGGTGGTTTACATAGAAAAGTGGTCACCTTAATACTTTAATATTTTTTAATCAGGTAGAAGTGACAATAAGCTAGTGAATATAGTAATTTTTAAACACGATTAGGTAAATGTAAAAAAGTAAGCATATAAACTGATGTCTTTATAACAGCTCAGAAGTTAATGGATGAAATTAGAGCCATTCATTTATTGTGACGACTAAGAATATTCTAGGGATATTTAATCTCGTCCATAAAAAACGTATTAAGAACTAAAAACCTATTAAATGTGCCCATTGTAAATAAGTATAAGCCTTTCAACTTAATAACGGTCATTCAAACGCTAGGTAGTTGCATCTTATAATCTATCTATTAAGTAGCCTGCTCTGAATGTAAATGTGAAGACAATTGTCCAACTACTACAACTACCCACCAATCACAAAGCAAAAGGAACGCATCCAATACCCTCGGGCCTCGATCCTCTCGTGGCGAAAGACTCTCACTCGAAGTTGCGTCTCCTCCAGTCTAAAGTCGTGTATATCAGCTCGTTCAATAACACCTAACCTTCTCGGGATGGAACGGTAGAGTCACGGGTTTTTGAATCTTAAATTGATTTAAGAATTCTATATTTGAATTGTTTCTCTTGGTTCTTCTTGGCAGCCTATGTTGCAAGTATCTAAATCAGGAGAGAAATAATGGCTAGCTGGTTGGGCTCCTTCAAACCCCATGTAGCTTTGATTGCAGTTCAAGTCTGTCTTGCAGGCATGAATATCATTACCAAAGTTGCTCTGGATGAAGGAATGAACCATTTGATCTTCGTCGCTTACACGCTGGCTGTTGCTACATTAGCCATCTCTCCTTTTGCTTATTTCCTTGAAAGGTATGTTTTATATATGAAACAGTTCGATTATAGATATGAAGCTCCTAATGCGATACATTTTCTTAAATGTTTTGCAGAAACCAACGGCCGGCAATGACCTGTGCCATTTTCTGGCAGATTTTTGTGCTTGCACTCTGTGGGTAAGTAGGTGGTGAAATCCTCTACAATTGCCGCAAACTCTGCTGCTTTATTATTTGACTAATCATGGGATACCCATTGTTAAAAATACAATTGCAGGACCACTCTATTTCAGAATTTCTACTTTGCGGGCCTGGAATACACTTCCGCCACATTTGCTTCTGCAACGTCAAACCTCGTTCCTGTTGTCACATTTGCTATGGCCACAGCTTTTAGGTACTCTTGCTTTGATATGCATCTCAATTTTGGATACTGGGAAAAGAATTAGCCATGGCCTCTCCAGGAATTTTTTCTGCACTTATGAAAACAGTCCAGACGATCAAAGATTAAAATAATGAATCCAGTGCAATGGAGTCTGGTTTTGATTATTATGGGTTGTGCAGACTGGAGAAAGTTGATATTAGGAGTAAATATGGCCAAGCCAAAGTTGCAGGTACCATTATCTGTGTGAGTGGTGCAATGATTATGACCTTCTACAAGGGTCCTGCTCTCATTAGGCTTAATGGGGTTATTCATGACACATGGCTGCTGGGGGCCTTGATGCTGTTTGCCAGCTGCTTATTTTGGTCTGGATGGCTTACCTTTCAGGTGCTTATAATCCTCTTCTATTTTACTCACAAAAGGGCAACCATCTTTTTTATATTGGCAACATCACATATGTGTATATTTTGGGGTGTTCATGTTTTGAATACAGGGTCCAGTTGTTAAGAAATATCCAGCTGAAATTTCATTAACAGCTATCATGATGCTGCAAGGAACTGTACAGTGCACTTTGGTGGCTTTATTTTTTGAGCCAAAGCCCTCTGCTTGGAGGCTAAAGTGGGATATTCAGCTTCTCAGCATCGTCTACTCTGTCAGCATCGCATCTTTGTTTTAATAATGTATTTTTCTGTTAGGTTTTCTTAACATAATTTAGTTAATCAATTGTACCTAATGACATTTTTTCTTAACAGAATTTAGTTAATCAATAGTACCTAATGACAGCTACATTATTTCTTCACATGGGTATTGATAATATTGGCCAATATGCAGGGAGTATTATGTTTTGCATTTGCGTTCTTTGTACAAACTTATTGTATCCGTCTAAAGGGACCTGTCTTTGCTGCAATGTTCAATCCAACTTCAACAATAATTGTTGCAGTACTGGAACAGCTAATCCTTCACGTGAAATATTATCTGGGAAGGTCAGATCTCTCTTAACACCTGAGACATATCATCTCCAAGTTCTTGTGTTCAGCCACTTTATTAATAGCTTTTGCTTATTTTGCAGTTTGTTGGGAGCAATTCTGGTAATATCAGGACTGTATATTGTACTATGGGGTAAGGCAAAAGATGACAAATTGGTGAGCCCAGAGAAGCACAACCCTCCAGATGGATCCAACAACAACATCAGTGATTGGAATATTGGCGTTAACCAATCCCTATTACAAAATGAGGCCTCTCGCGAACATCTATTTCAGTCTCAGACAGAAATTTCTCGTTAGTCACTTTGACAATATCTAGACAAATGTGTCACCCATTTCAAAGTTCGATGGAAATTTCTCCAAAGTCACGTTCACAAGATCTAAACAAATCTCTCGGTTAATTATAGTTTATTGTATTATATTTAATCTTGGTTGTATTTAACTTTACTATTCATTATTTTAAGTTACTTTAGACTATTCTCCTTCCGGCTTTTAAGTTTTTAATAATAAATTTGGTAGTCATAAATATCGATATAATTTTTTATATATGGTTAGTTGTGTTATCATTATTTTAGGTTACTTTATACTATTCTCCTTCCTACTTTCATGTTTTTATTAATAAATTTGGTAGTCATAAATATCGATATAATTTTATATATGGTTAGTTGTGTTGGAATTTTATATAGGGTTAGTTGTATTATAATAATTTTGATATTTTCATTTTCATCATATTTATAAAATATAATATTAAAAAATATATTTAATTTGAATTATTATTAAATTGATAAAAATTAATATTAAAAAATATATTTAAAATTTGAATTTCTATTAATATATTTAATAAAATATTATATTAAAAATTTATTTAATTTAAATTATTATTAAATTGATAAAAAATAATATTAAAAATATATTTAATTTGAATTATTATTAAGTTGATAAGATTTAATTGTGTTAATATTAATATTAAGTAGAGTTACTTTTTCTCTTCATTTTTCATTTATATATTAATAAAATCAAGTGCAATATTTATAATATGAGGATGTATTTATATTAATTTGATTGGATTAGTATCCATTTTATATAGTTATTAAAGAGTGTTTTTTTCTCTTATTTTTTAATAAACTCAAGTGTGATGTTTGGAATATGAGGATGTATTTATATTAATTTGATTGGATTCATATTCATTTTTTTATAGTTTTTCTTACAAATATTATTGATGATCTTCATAAGCATTTTAAAGTTTTTAATATATCAAATTTATGAGATTGTCAATATATTTTGATTGGGCATAATGGTTAAGAACATGTGTTTCTTTCTTGATAAGGTATGTATACCTTTAAATGATTTGAATGGACCTAAAGACTAAAAACATATGTTTCCTTTTAAAAGTATTCATCTTAGCATAACCTTAAAATTAAACTATTAATATTATTATTTATAAAGAATATAAATATAGAGTATTTATATTTCTTGTTATTGTTTTTAGTGTGAAAAATTTTAATGTTTGACTTATTGTATTAAGAGGAGTTTTCTATAACCCACTAAGAGAGAGTTGTGTATATTCTCAACAATAAAAGTTGTACAATAAAAGGGAGAGTAAATGTAAGTGTATATCTTT
>ML783707.1:816445-836659 GCA_009831015.1 Picea engelmannii
CTTCTATTAGGTCTTCTTACATTCGACTTATTCTATTTTATTGCAAGGCCTTATTAATATTGACCTTTATTACATCCAAATATATTGTTCTACCTATGTGTGGGTTAGGACCCTAACAGAGGGGAAGTGGGACCATGGAAAAAAGAGTGAAAATGATATATATGAGTGTGTTCAGTGTGAAAAGAGGAATCCAATGAGATAGGTCTCAAATAAGTGTGCGGGAAGGTAAAAAAAAAAAAGGTTAAAAATGACAGGTATCACAACGAGAAAAGAAAAAAGGGGAATCCAACGAGATAGGTCTAAAATAAGGGTTCAGGGAGGTAAAACAAAAAGTGAAAAATTATAGGTGTCACAATGATCTAGGAGAAAAGGGGAATCCAATGAGATATGTCTCAAATAAGGGTACTGGCAGGTCCCATACTCTTTTTTTACTCTTCTTTTATTTTCTTTTTCCCCTTTTTTTTTTCTTACTTCGCTAGGGTTTTATGCAGATATGAATAATATCGTGGTATCAAAATGCCCAAATTATTAATAGAAAAAAATTAAATAAATGTATAGTAATTTTCGCAACCCGAATGCAAGAGGAAAGGTTGTAGGGAAATAGATCTTCTCTGTTCCTTTTCTATTTGTAATTTTTGCAACCAGAATGTCGAAGGAAAAGTTGCACAGAAATAGATCTTTTATGTCCCTTTTTTGTTATTTTTCCTTCCCAAGGGTTGGGGTTTTCAGGGTTCCTATAGACAAGGGTTTTCCCTATGCTATAACTCTTTGATATATGTGCGGGTTCCAACATTTGTACTCGAACCAATATCTAAGGGCACTAACTAAGGAGGCTAGACCGTACCCTTAGTTGTACTACCCGATTACCCAGGTACTAGAGAGTATCTTCCTGAGTGTTGTTCTCAGTGACACCATAGCATTCAGGAGGTCAATCAGTTGATATATGGTTGGTTTCAGGATAGTTAGGGTCTCACGATATACTAGAGGTACGTGGAAGCACAAGTCCGTATACAGGTGATGTCTGATACGCTACCACTCAAAGGGGTACCAACAGGAGTTACAAGGGTATCCAACAAAGTGAGATTAAGTATCTCTTGTATTTATTGCATGTATGCTTCCCCAACTGCAGATATATGCGTTGAACGAAAAATCTTTGTAGCTTAAAGACGTGAGAACATGTCTCTACCCTGGAAAAAAAATTAACCCACAAATCATGCCAATAAAAGTGCTATGATGCCACTTATTAGGCACCAGATCTATTATAATAGCATAAAATAGAAATATTGTAGTGAATACCAGCAGAATAACAATAGAGAACATAAATATAACAGCGGAATAGAAGAATATATTGAACCACAATAGGAAACTAATACCTTTATTGATAGGGAACAATGTTCACTTGCCTCTTCGAGGGGGAAACCTCCAACAAAGAAGATATCTATTACAATAATTCTCAAGACAAGTCCCTCTCATACCTTATACTCTTATTTATACTAATTCTATCTTCTAAAGAACATTCTAGAGGAAGATCTTTCTAGAAGCGAAAGCTTCTATTAGGTGTTCTCACATTGACTTGTTCATATTTATTAAATAGGCATTTTTTAACTAATATTGGCCTGTATTACATGGAAATATACTATGCTACATACATGAGAAGATAGGGGTTTAGGTCCCTAACAAAAAAACGATTTGATTAGAACTATTGCAAATACATATCTACGGATTTGATATTTCACTTAGGATCCTTGAAAATGAATGGACAACTTAGTTTTTTGTTGAGTGAGCATGTTAATTTGGTTGTTATAAACACTTACAAATATTAGTATATTCTCAAGTGAAGACATTGGATTTTGAATCATAATGACTGACTTGAGGAGTAACTTGGGAATTTTATTAAAGAGTTGCATGTAGATTGTATTCTAATTTTGTAATGGAGAATGTATAAAGGAATGACTGTGTTTAAATATTGAATTTTGTTCACTTTACACAAAGTATACTCCCTTTATTATTTACCCCTATCATATATGTATTCATTTACATACATCTCCTTGTTCAAAACAGATGTAGACTATCCATATGAAGAGAATTTTAAAAGAAGTATTCAATTCAAATTTTTTAAAATTGAAATGATGAGAAGGATGTCTATCTAGTTATGGATGTTATTTTTAGAGCCATAACTAAATCTTATTTAACAAAGTTGTGATAGATGTTTACAATGTCGTTTACTATATTTTACTTTAAGTATTTTGCACTAATTATTATGGCAATTAGATAAGCTTTTTCAGTTCAGGGAGTAATAGAGATGTAAAGATTTCCAAATGTATTTTGGCAACAAGGGATATACAAGAGAATGAGGTTTTCCATACACTTTGATGTTGATTATGAAGAATTTAACCAACTAGTACAAAATGGCTCTTTGAACCTTGGTGGGAAGCCAACATTGTCTCAACCTTCAACTCCTTTTAGTGCTTCCCTGTAACTTCATCCTTGCATTGAATATTTTCATGAGCTCCATGTTCAGCTAGTCAATAATGGTTGGGATAAAAACCTTGCAGATACTCCCTTTGGTATTTCTCAATGGCCTGAAAATCCTCTTCCTCCTCCCCCTCCTTTGCATTTAATACCTCATGTTGTATCTTCTTTCTCCATGTCCCATTCACCTCCAAGAAATTACAAGTTGCCTCTCAATGACCCCTTGATTTACAAGGGAAAGAATATTGCTACCTCTCTTAGCTCAGAAGCATCTCAATCCTCCTCTATACATTCCAAACAATAATCAACAAAATGTAATGGTTGCAGGAGGGAAATTAATTTCAGTGATGTGCACCCCGAAATAGTAAAATTGTATGAAAAAAAATCTTACTATAAAAACTTTCTCATTCTCGGACCAGATGTATCAGAAGGAAGAAAGAAAAGAGAGTTCTTCAAAACGAAATATCCTCATTTATTTTAATTTGTGTTATGACATTACTATTTAGACACTTGAGTTCTTAAATTGTTGTTGTATGTCCTCTTCAAATTGAGCCTGTATCACTGAATCTACTGGTGGAGATGATTTCTTGCTGTTGCCTTTCACTACTTGAACCCAAAAATCTGAAATAGATTCTACATCAGCAAAGACGTGTTTGTGTTTCTCTTTTCTGGGGATAGATCAGCTTGGAGACATTTGAATTGTCTCGGTTATCTCAAAACGGGTTCAAACTATTGAAGGATTTGAGTTCTGCAAAGTTCGTTTTCAGTTTCAGAGTTGCGATATGAGTGCATTGTTCATCTATTGTTCTTTGTTGCTCAAGCGTGAGGTTTTGTTGCTCCTTCATAATGGTGGATAAATGAACCAATTACTTCTCCAGGAACCCAACCTGCTGTGAATATAGCTATTGGATGGATTTTCGATCCTTGTTGGTGAATTTAAGATAAAATTTCCTTAGTTTTCTGTAGCAGTCATTTCATGTAATTGTAAATGTGCAACAAACTAAGATTTCTGCTTAATCTAAACTTTCTATCTTTTGGTCTTTTTAGCAACCATCACCTGAATTCAGTGATTTCATGTACCAGTCATTTCATGTAATTGTAAATGTGCAACAAACTAAGATTTCTGTTTAATCTAAATTTTCTATTTTTAGGGTTTTGTAGGGATCAAAAAATTTTAGTGAGATTGCAATTTTAGGTTGCTTAAATTGATTTTTAAATGTATAAATAGATTTAGTCTTTTTTATTATTTAAATTGTTTTAGAATGTATAAATAGATTCAGTTACTGAAAAATCCTTGAAGCATTTAAATTATACAGTTTCTATAACTTAAATCTGCAATAATTAGACAGTCTCAATAATTTAACAATTTAAATATGCAATTTCAACAATTTCTAATCAAATTTCAAACAATAAAATTGATTAAAAGGTATACAATTTAACAACTTAAATATGCAATTTAAACAATTTGTAATCAAATTTCGGACAGTACAATTGATTGAAAAGTATAGTAAGAAAAAACCAAGGTAGAACGTTTTTAGAATACGTCTTTTCTAGGGCATAGATTTCGTCAAACAGTTGACGTGGCAACATCTTTCTGCTATATAATCAAGTCTTGCTGTGAACATAGTTCTTGGAGGGATTCTCGAATGCTCACTGGTGAAATTTCATTAATTTTCTCGACCAGTCATTTCATGTAACAGTGAATGTGCAACAAACTAAGATTTGTGCAAAATCACGCAATCTTTTCTAGGTCACTGTTTTCCTCAAGCAGTTGATGCGACACCTTGTTGCTATAATCAAGTCTTCAAATCCCTGGCTACCGTCACCACAACCAAGTGTACCATGCTGCAAAAAATCCCTCCTGCTACCCTCACAATAACCAAGTGTATCATTCTGCAAAAAATCCATGTTGAAGAATGCAAAACCCTAGTATTTAGAAGATTTGCCAAACCATGTTATTCAGATCTGCTGAACTGTAGAGGATATGAATCTTAGAACTGTAGAAGGTTCAATAAGCAGAAGCTCCAATTGTAGTGGAAACAAAACACAATAGACATTCCGGTTTATTACTGTGGGGAGAACCCTGGACCTTGGAGTCTGTAGGGATATTGTCATGGACCTTGGAGTCTGTCAGGGATATTGTCACGGGAAATAGAATCTGGAGCCTGTCATTCCACAGCATATCGGAGATATAGAATGCCATTTATACACTCCTTTTAGGGTTCTTATTATCTCTACGTGAAACTTTCCATAGAAACTGATTGACGTTTCTTTTTTAAAAGCTAAAAGATGTCACAGATTTCTATTCCCGTGATTATGATTGAATCGAGGATATAATTTATTTTTATTGTTTTTTTAATTGGTTTTGCATTTAAGATTTTTTTTTTTTTTAAATATTTTTACATTAGTTATTAGTTTTATATTTGAGTATATGGTTAAGAATATGTTTTTTTTTATAAGAATTCACAAATTCAAATGTAGAGGAGTAAGGTATGGTTTGTATATTTCAATAAAAAAATTTAGTCAAATAAATAGTATTGAGGATACTAATTTTTGAATTTTTATATTATATTTGGATTAATTTTGTTTAAAATTAAATTAAATTTTGGAAGAATTATTGAAATAAATTTTTCTAATCAAATAAATAGTATTAAGGATACTAATTTTTGAATTTTTATATTATATTTGAATTAATTTTATTTAAAATTAAATTAAATTTTGAAAGAATTATTGAAATTGTAAATATAAATTGATAAAATTGTATATCCTATATATAACAAGGACAAGGATTTTTAAGAATGATGAATACATTAACCAAATTTCAACAATATAAAAGTACTATTTCATCAATAATTTCATAACCAAATTTATGATTAAAATATTTTATCCTCATCCATATAATTTATAATTAAAGATCAATAATATATTCTGACTATGCACGTTTCCAAGTTAGTTATAATCCAAGGGAAAAAAACTGGATAAAACTGTATGAGAGATTGCAAACCCTCCAACTTGTAAATGGGCACTCCATCATAAGAAACTGATAATATATAATTTATAAATTTTTATTTTTCTTATTAAATATTAATAATATATATTTATATTTATGAGATGTAAACTAATACAATATTTTAGAATATAATTAGATTATGTAAATTTATTTTTATTTTAAATTTTAAAAATAAAATTTAAAATATTTTTAAGATTTTATTATTTTAATATTTTGGATAAATTTAAAATTAGATCGATCGTCAATTCATAGGAATATTTATTACTAACATAATGGCTAACTCGCTGCTGGTGAAAGTTAAAAGGTGGTTTACATAGAAAAGTGGTCACCTTAATACTTTAATATTTTTTAATCAGGTAGAAGTGACAATAAGCTAGTGAATATAGTAATTTTTAAACACGATTAGGTAAATGTAAAAAAGTAAGCATATAAACTGATGTCTTTATAACAGCTCAGAAGTTAATGGATGAAATTAGAGCCATTCATTTATTGTGACGACTAAGAATATTCTAGGGATATTTAATCTCGTCCATAAAAAACGTATTAAGAACTAAAAACCTATTAAATGTGCCCATTGTAAATAAGTATAAGCCTTTCAACTTAATAACGGTCATTCAAACGCTAGGTAGTTGCATCTTATAATCTATCTATTAAGTAGCCTGCTCTGAATGTAAATGTGAAGACAATTGTCCAACTACTACAACTACCCACCAATCACAAAGCAAAAGGAACGCATCCAATACCCTCGGGCCTCGATCCTCTCGTGGCGAAAGACTCTCACTCGAAGTTGCGTCTCCTCCAGTCTAAAGTCGTGTATATCAGCTCGTTCAATAACACCTAACCTTCTCGGGATGGAACGGTAGAGTCACGGGTTTTTGAATCTTAAATTGATTTAAGAATTCTATATTTGAATTGTTTCTCTTGGTTCTTCTTGGCAGCCTATGTTGCAAGTATCTAAATCAGGAGAGAAATAATGGCTAGCTGGTTGGGCTCCTTCAAACCCCATGTAGCTTTGATTGCAGTTCAAGTCTGTCTTGCAGGCATGAATATCATTACCAAAGTTGCTCTGGATGAAGGAATGAACCATTTGATCTTCGTCGCTTACACGCTGGCTGTTGCTACATTAGCCATCTCTCCTTTTGCTTATTTCCTTGAAAGGTATGTTTTATATATGAAACAGTTCGATTATAGATATGAAGCTCCTAATGCGATACATTTTCTTAAATGTTTTGCAGAAACCAACGGCCGGCAATGACCTGTGCCATTTTCTGGCAGATTTTTGTGCTTGCACTCTGTGGGTAAGTAGGTGGTGAAATCCTCTACAATTGCCGCAAACTCTGCTGCTTTATTATTTGACTAATCATGGGATACCCATTGTTAAAAATACAATTGCAGGACCACTCTATTTCAGAATTTCTACTTTGCGGGCCTGGAATACACTTCCGCCACATTTGCTTCTGCAACGTCAAACCTCGTTCCTGTTGTCACATTTGCTATGGCCACAGCTTTTAGGTACTCTTGCTTTGATATGCATCTCAATTTTGGATACTGGGAAAAGAATTAGCCATGGCCTCTCCAGGAATTTTTTCTGCACTTATGAAAACAGTCCAGACGATCAAAGATTAAAATAATGAATCCAGTGCAATGGAGTCTGGTTTTGATTATTATGGGTTGTGCAGACTGGAGAAAGTTGATATTAGGAGTAAATATGGCCAAGCCAAAGTTGCAGGTACCATTATCTGTGTGAGTGGTGCAATGATTATGACCTTCTACAAGGGTCCTGCTCTCATTAGGCTTAATGGGGTTATTCATGACACATGGCTGCTGGGGGCCTTGATGCTGTTTGCCAGCTGCTTATTTTGGTCTGGATGGCTTACCTTTCAGGTGCTTATAATCCTCTTCTATTTTACTCACAAAAGGGCAACCATCTTTTTTATATTGGCAACATCACATATGTGTATATTTTGGGGTGTTCATGTTTTGAATACAGGGTCCAGTTGTTAAGAAATATCCAGCTGAAATTTCATTAACAGCTATCATGATGCTGCAAGGAACTGTACAGTGCACTTTGGTGGCTTTATTTTTTGAGCCAAAGCCCTCTGCTTGGAGGCTAAAGTGGGATATTCAGCTTCTCAGCATCGTCTACTCTGTCAGCATCGCATCTTTGTTTTAATAATGTATTTTTCTGTTAGGTTTTCTTAACATAATTTAGTTAATCAATTGTACCTAATGACATTTTTTCTTAACAGAATTTAGTTAATCAATAGTACCTAATGACAGCTACATTATTTCTTCACATGGGTATTGATAATATTGGCCAATATGCAGGGAGTATTATGTTTTGCATTTGCGTTCTTTGTACAAACTTATTGTATCCGTCTAAAGGGACCTGTCTTTGCTGCAATGTTCAATCCAACTTCAACAATAATTGTTGCAGTACTGGAACAGCTAATCCTTCACGTGAAATATTATCTGGGAAGGTCAGATCTCTCTTAACACCTGAGACATATCATCTCCAAGTTCTTGTGTTCAGCCACTTTATTAATAGCTTTTGCTTATTTTGCAGTTTGTTGGGAGCAATTCTGGTAATATCAGGACTGTATATTGTACTATGGGGTAAGGCAAAAGATGACAAATTGGTGAGCCCAGAGAAGCACAACCCTCCAGATGGATCCAACAACAACATCAGTGATTGGAATATTGGCGTTAACCAATCCCTATTACAAAATGAGGCCTCTCGCGAACATCTATTTCAGTCTCAGACAGAAATTTCTCGTTAGTCACTTTGACAATATCTAGACAAATGTGTCACCCATTTCAAAGTTCGATGGAAATTTCTCCAAAGTCACGTTCACAAGATCTAAACAAATCTCTCGGTTAATTATAGTTTATTGTATTATATTTAATCTTGGTTGTATTTAACTTTACTATTCATTATTTTAAGTTACTTTAGACTATTCTCCTTCCGGCTTTTAAGTTTTTAATAATAAATTTGGTAGTCATAAATATCGATATAATTTTTTATATATGGTTAGTTGTGTTATCATTATTTTAGGTTACTTTATACTATTCTCCTTCCTACTTTCATGTTTTTATTAATAAATTTGGTAGTCATAAATATCGATATAATTTTATATATGGTTAGTTGTGTTGGAATTTTATATAGGGTTAGTTGTATTATAATAATTTTGATATTTTCATTTTCATCATATTTATAAAATATAATATTAAAAAATATATTTAATTTGAATTATTATTAAATTGATAAAAATTAATATTAAAAAATATATTTAAAATTTGAATTTCTATTAATATATTTAATAAAATATTATATTAAAAATTTATTTAATTTAAATTATTATTAAATTGATAAAAAATAATATTAAAAATATATTTAATTTGAATTATTATTAAGTTGATAAGATTTAATTGTGTTAATATTAATATTAAGTAGAGTTACTTTTTCTCTTCATTTTTCATTTATATATTAATAAAATCAAGTGCAATATTTATAATATGAGGATGTATTTATATTAATTTGATTGGATTAGTATCCATTTTATATAGTTATTAAAGAGTGTTTTTTTCTCTTATTTTTTAATAAACTCAAGTGTGATGTTTGGAATATGAGGATGTATTTATATTAATTTGATTGGATTCATATTCATTTTTTTATAGTTTTTCTTACAAATATTATTGATGATCTTCATAAGCATTTTAAAGTTTTTAATATATCAAATTTATGAGATTGTCAATATATTTTGATTGGGCATAATGGTTAAGAACATGTGTTTCTTTCTTGATAAGGTATGTATACCTTTAAATGATTTGAATGGACCTAAAGACTAAAAACATATGTTTCCTTTTAAAAGTATTCATCTTAGCATAACCTTAAAATTAAACTATTAATATTATTATTTATAAAGAATATAAATATAGAGTATTTATATTTCTTGTTATTGTTTTTAGTGTGAAAAATTTTAATGTTTGACTTATTGTATTAAGAGGAGTTTTCTATAACCCACTAAGAGAGAGTTGTGTATATTCTCAACAATAAAAGTTGTACAATAAAAGGGAGAGTAAATGTAAGTGTATATCTTTATCTTAGTAAATTAGAAAAGAATATAAGTGTATATCCACAAAAAACAACGTGAATGTAAATGAATGTAAAGGCTTGTATTGAGAGTAGTTTGGTGTATTTACAGCCAAGTAGGATAAATATGTTATTGTGTAGTGTGTGATAAGGGATGGAATTTGGCATAGAGTTATCAAGGATAAGTACTTATCCTCCACCTCAGTGGCTTCGCTTAGAAGACCCATAGTTAGCACTCAAAAAGTCTCAAATATCTGGAGATGTTTATTAAAATCCTTTCATATAGTGACGCATTAACCAGGAACATGCATGAATATTCGTCTTAGAGAGGACATGATCTAGGGGTTGGGCATTAGGTCCTACTTATCTGGTGGTCTCTTAGATTCTCTATAGGGAAGAGCCTACCACTTCCTATATCAAATAAAAGAACTGGGAAAACAAGGGGTAATATGGGCTCAGTGGAAATCAACTATGGATCTGGGACTCATGGGAACATAGGAAACATAATGGGAAGGATTTGTTAGTGCATTGAAGCATGCATAAACTTTTCTGACAGAATCTCCATATGAGCTAGTGTGCATCAAGTGTTCCTCCACATGTGTAATCTTAGCCAAAAATGCATATGATGTCATTGTCCTCAAAATCTAGACCAAAAGCGATGAATGGTGGCATGGAACTTTATGGAACTGCGATTTGGAATTAAAGTTGAAACTGTTCACATGGTTAATGATGGAAAACAAGATCCTCTCTTGGGAAAATTTATAAAGAAGATGGTACATTGGTGTTGGCCCTTGGTTATGAAAGAAAGCAAAGATTAAGGAAAGAAGGCGAAGTACAAACTACGCGGAAGGCACATTGACTGAGATTGGGTCGAAGTGGTCAAAGAAGCAGAAAAAAAGGAGCGAAGTAAGGGAAAACGAGTCATTGAATGAGAAGATTGAGGAGGACAGATCAACAAGGAAGATGGCTCGTGAACAACTCAGCAAGCGGAAAAAGACACCAACGGATGCTTTGGAGCACCTCACGGGAAAGAAGGAAAGACCGGTTGGCGAAGCCCTGAAATGCCTGTCAAGTTGACCTAGGGTTTTAGACACCTAGGGTTTTGGATCTAGGGTTTTGATACCTAGACGTTGTCATAAAATGTATAAATAAGGACCTAGATAAGAGAAGAGGGGTTCGTCACTCGTTGTTCGTTATGAGTCTGTCATTGTGGGTTAAGAGAGTGACTATTGTTGTTGCGTGAGGAGAATACTGTGATGTGAGAATATTCTTGTATTGTAAGATTTTTAGCTGGGTGTGAAGATCAACCCTGCAACTGGGTGAGCAGGGAGGGGAGAAGAGAAGAGAAAGTGAGAGAGATCTGCAAGCTAAGTGCGCAGATAGAACTGTATGTTTTCCTATAATATATCAAGAAACACAATTTTGTGGACGTATCCCTAGGGAGAGGGTGAACCATGTATCTTGTTGTTATGTGTGATTGATGTCGTGTTCTTGCCTTATGTTATTCTGTTATTGCATTATTGTGCTAGATCTAAAGTTGTGCGAAGTAGACTTAAGTTGGTAAAGGAATAACTAGATCTCCGTGTGTTTTTTTTTTGGATCCACTTTGAATTTCCTCTAGTTGTAGACACCTATGTCCTGCAACCCCCTATTGCTACTTCGGGTGAGACTACATCTGCTCTGCAGATGTTGCCAAAAGGGCCAGTAGTTAGGGCTTGTAGGTGCACTGTTAGAATTGAACCCTGGGTCTGCCCCTATGCCAACAAATGGTTTTGTTTTCAGGACCGGGATCTTCTTGAGAGAATGTCAAGGTGGTTTCCATCGAAGACAAAGATTCAAAAGTGGATAGAAGAAAAAGAGAGAGACTTCGTTGAAGCTCAGAATAAAAACCCTAATATTAGTACAGAGGATTGGTTGGGAAGGTATATCTTTACTGATATACATGAGATTTTCTTTGGAGGAATTCATAAGGAGCTATACAAGTGGTTAGCCAGATTAGTAGATACCTAGTTCAAAATCAGATCTAGACCACCTGCGGTTTGGACGTCGTCGTTGATCAAGAAGGCCAAGAGAGTTGATAACATTGTGTCAAGAGCAGTAGATCACTGGTTTGATAGTAGTATTGGAGTGTACATTACTGAGTTTGATATTGACATAGTAGATTCATATAGCCAAGCAGAGAGGTATTTCATTAAGGGACCGAGAGGAAAAATTTTACACTTTTTGAAGTTGAAGATCAAGATGCTATTGCATGAGAAGAACATATTGAAGATATAGTAAGTGGTCAGATTGAAAAGCTAATGTTCAATAATTCAGACAACAAAAGTGACATAGAGGTGGGATATACGCGCAGTGGGAGAACCTTCAGAGAGGTCCCTCTAGTAAACATGTTTGAGAAGAACCACTAATCACTGGCACAAGGTGAATGGTTCTACAATGGAGAAGAAGAATATTTATTGAACGAGGAACATTCAGGGTCCTCTAGGGCAGAGGACGGGAAGACTGAAGAACCTCGCCGAGAAGAATATGACTTCGGAAACTGCGTCAAACATTGAAGTGTGTATTATTACTCCTCCTATGTTTTTAGCAGCGTTAAGTAACCAGAGCAGCCAGAGCTATCAGAGCACTCAAAGAATTGTTACCAATAGTTTAGTACATAGTCAGTGAAGAAACCTAGGAAGATGTATGGCAGATGAGATGAGGCTACCTATCTTTAGATGAGTTGGATCTGAAGATCCTAATCAACACTGGTTCTTATGTGAGGCTGTATGGAGTATCAAGCAAGTCAATGGCGAAGCTATTAAGAGAGCTCAGTTTAGTACTACCTTAAGAGACTGTGCACTGATTTGGTATATGAAGTTTGTTAAAGGAGTTGCACAACCTAAACCTCTAAACGACATCAAGACTGTGTTGAGCATAGAATTTAAGAAACCCAAGTCAGAGTCACAGTGCATTACAAAATTGAAAGATATCAAGCAAAGAGTAGTTGAACCTGTTTGGGAGTTTGATTAGAGGTTAAAGACCTTGACAGGCCGATTGAGTTTTCAGATTCCAGATGAGTAGAACAAGGAATGGTTCATTGCTTCCCTCTTTCCACACATCAAAGTTTCTATGATGCAACATAATTTTTCTTGCAGGTTGAGGTATTAAAGATCGCCATGAAGCTAGAATCAGCCTCTATGGGAGAATCTAGCTCAGGTATGAGTCAAATTTTGATTCAACTAACTAGCTTATCTTTGCAAGTCGAAGATATGAAGAAAGACAAGGGAAAAGATAAAAGAGAGGACATCTGGTGTATCAAATGCAAATCAGAGGGTTGTGACAAGGAACATTGTCCCATATTTCATGAGTACTTGGCCTTTGGAGCTCTGAGCCCTTTGAAGAAGGTTACTCTACCCTGGTGCGAGGTATGTAGAAATAGACATCGCCCTGGTGAATTATATTACATGCAAAAATATGTCCAGACACCTACCAATCTTTACTACACATTCTGTAAATCTATGGGGCATGATGAGAAGGATTATAGGGCTTATGAACTCTTACATGAAAGGTCAAGAGATAAATATAGAATTCAAGGAGAGATGCAGCAGGAAGGAAATGCTACATAGTTTAATTCTCTAGGAAGAGGAAACTTCAACCCTCACGGTGGATTCATAGAAAGAGGATGAGGAGGAGGCATGGGTCGAGGTCGAGGTCAGATCATTTTTTATAACTGCACACAACCAGGTCACTTGGCAAGGGACTGTCAGAACCCTTGTACCACTTGCAGTTATTGTAATTCATTTGAACATGTTATTGAGGATTGTCCAACATTGTTAGAAAAACTTTAGGAGAGGCGAGGAGGAAACCATCAAGTACAATTAATCTCAGAAGAACCTCACGGAGAGGATCCCAGAGTTGTTGTTATCACTAGAGGAGGCGTTGTTACAGGAGAAGACAGAGTGACCCCAAGAAATACTACAAAACAATCAAGGGTCATAAGAGCTGCAGAGAAGACACAAGTGTTTGATTCAAGGAAAGAAAAGTAGACGTTTGAAGAGGCAAGAAGAGAATTTGGAAGAGACCATGCTTCTTCATCAAAGACACAACTAGAAGTGAGAGAATGTGGAATGCTTCTGGCATTTAATCAGTCTTCTTCGCCCGAAGAAGGAAAAGAGGTAGGCAAGCTTATGGACTTCTTATGTACTTGCATTAATTTGATTAAGGATGAAAAAGATGTGAAAGAATTACAATACTTGATCAGAAAATATGAGATAGGGAGGGTATATCCTCTACTGAATAGAGTAGTACATCAAGTATCTAGAAAGAGAAGGAAAAATAAGGAACTACAACTTAATGCTCAGATTGGAGACTATGACATAGATTATGTGGTCATCGACTTGGGATCATAAGTCAATGTTATGAAGAAGCAGACCTGGGCACTGATGGGAAAAACTAAGTTGATTTACTCCCCTATCAGGCTCAGGATGGCTAATTAGTAGGTAGTAAGCCTATTTGGAAGACTGGAGCATCTCCTTGTGGACATCGACGGGGTCAGGACGTTTGTAGACTTCGAAGTGATTGAGATAGTTGATGATAGTTTCCCTTATCCTGCGTTGTTAGGAATTGATTTGGATTTCAAAAATTCCACTGTGGTTGACTTAAAGAAACAAAGAATGACATTCGAAGGTGATGGAATTAGGGTCATTGCACCTCTGGACCCTGACGAAGATCGTAGATACA
Source organism: Picea engelmannii (assembly GCA_009831015.1). Classification (NCBI taxonomy): domain Eukaryota; kingdom Viridiplantae; phylum Streptophyta; class Pinopsida; order Pinales; family Pinaceae; genus Picea; species Picea engelmannii. The sequence goes on from ML783707.1 coordinate 830,743, forward strand.
GAGAACCCATCAGAGAAGAAGATCATGCTTATGAACTAGAGAACATATATAAATTGAAAACAAGACAGTAGGATTATATTAATCCTACAGCAGATGCGAACTTAAGTTGGCGAAGTGACAATGCATGCTCATCAGATTCGGAAGAAGCACTATAGAATTGGTAGAACAAAATGTATGAAGTTTCTATGTGGAGGTGTTACATATTGACTAGGGAAGTTTGTTGGATTGGCACAGAAGTAAGTAATCTATCCACATTTGATGGTTTAAATCATTTAGAAACTTTCTTATTGGAATTTGAATAAATTGTACCAGTACAATAGAGGTTGTTGGCACTGGATGAGGCCTTGAAAGCAAGGCCAGCAAGATGGTGGGGAACACACAAGAATAACATCGTGGAATGGGTGCAATGTTGCACTTTGATGACAATGCTCTTTTCAGACCAAATCGAAGGGTGCAAAGTTAGATACACGGGTCAGAGTTTTTTGAGGGACCATGTGCAAAATTGTGAGGAGGCCTGGAGCAACATTCCTCAAGAGCAATGGGTGCATAAATTCATTAACACTTTGGACACAACGCCTATTAATTGGTATCTTCAAGCAGAATGGAACCTCACCACTGCAGAGTGGTACGGTACATTTTTATTTAAAATTCAGTACCCCATAGTAGATCAAGCTTTATAAGTTGTAAGACAGAAAGTATTTGAGGAGGCACCTAACCTCCCTGTGGAGCAAGAAGAGGATGAATGGACTGCACCTCTTCAGAAACTGCAAGGTTGTTACAATATCAATGTTGATGAAGAAGATGATCCTAAGAATGTGAACATCGTAGAAACAAAAGGACAGAGAGACATAGAAGGACCAGGAGTCGAAATACCTTTTATTGGACAACCAATCAAAATTAAGAAAGTTAATATTGGAACAGAGCAAGCATCTAAGCTCGCAACCGTTGGAGATTATTGGGATGATGCCACTGTTGACAAGATCACAAAACTATTGCATGAATATCAGGACTTGTTTCCAACCAAGTTCACATACATGAAGGGCATTAAAGGTGTTAGAAAATAAGTGGATGTGCTAGTTTTACCATTGACAATACCCTTGTCACCCAACCATAGGCCGAAGCCACCCTTCGAGCACCTTAACCTTGATAGAGAATCATTCCGGAAGCAAACCCTAGGCTAGATAGCCAAACAAAGGGTAGCGCACCTTTCCCCAAGGATAGCGCACCAACAAGAACTGATCAGATAGTCCAAACTCTTTCCAAGAGATAGTCCAATTCAAACATGATCTGCTAGTTGCAGCAGCTACAATGGAAGCTCTCCTCAAACCTACGCACAAGTCTAGGCACTGCAGTGCGCACAAGACTGGGCACTACAATTCTGAGACTGCCTACCAGAATGAGAACTGGCCTCCTGTATTTATACTAATTCTGGTTAACTGCCTGGGTTGACTTCTCATTTTGGGTATCTCTCTATTCAGTATATATTATTTTTTATGGCCGACTTCTTCTCTTGGAGGCTAATAACCTAATATAAATTATCTTCTTGAGTTGACAAGTCTTCTAGGGTTATAATCCAACTCATTAGGGTTTCTTCTTGCTTCCCAGAGTATTCCATCCTTGTCAGGTTTACACATGGAGGTAAATACCTCCTACAGCTACCATAATATCAACAAAGGGGACCATGGGAGAAATGAAGATCCCCTTGAAACCAGATGCAAGTCCAGTCAAGCAAAGACCCTACAGACTGAATCCCAAATATAAGTAGAAAGTCAAGATTGAATTAGACAGAATGCTAGAAGCAGGAATCACAGAACTTGTTGAAGAATCAAAATGGATTAGTCCTATGGTTGTCCAAGATAAGAAGTCGGGAGAGATAAGAATCTATACATATTTAAGGAAGATGAATGATGCATGCTTACATGATCCATTCCCTACACTGTTTACTAATGAAGTGTTAGATAATGTGGGAGGACAAGAAGTTTACTCCTTCACGGATGGATTTTCAGGTTATCATCAGATCAGGATTGCTAAGGAAGATCACCATAAGACCACGTTTGCAAAAGAATGGGGTTCCTTCCAGTACACAATGATTCATTTTAGACTGAATAATGCACTATCCATCTTTTCTAGGGTGGTGGTCGAAGCATATTTTGACGATTGGACTGTTTTTAGATTATTTCAAAATCATATTGAATGCTTAAGACTAATGTTGGACAAGTGCAGGCAATGTTAGATTTCCCTGAACCTGAAGAAGTGTATATTCTTCTCTCCCTTTGGAGTGTTGCTAGGCGATATTGTGTGTAAGCAGGGGTTGTTGGTAGATCCTTCCAAGATTTGTATCATTGTTGACCTACCTCCACCTACTTCAATTAGACAACTACGCACTGCGCTGGGACATATAGGATACTATAGAAAGTTCATTAAGGGATATGCACAGATAAAAACACCTATGGAGAAGTTATTAAAGAAATATTGTCAGTTACAATGGTTAGAGGAATGTCAACAAAGCTTTGACACACTAAAACAAAAAATGGTCATTGTACCCATTCTAGTTTTCCCATATTGGAGTAAGGAATTCCATGTCCATGTCGATGCTTCATCTATTTCATTAGGAGCAGTGTTAGCAGAACCGGGAGAAGGAGATATTGACCACCCATTAGCCTTTTCTCGCAGGAAGCTCTCTACAGCTGAGATAAATTAAACTACCACTGAGAGAGAAGGTTTAGCCATGGTGTACACATTGCAGAAGTTTCGACACTACTTGTTGGGAGGACATTTTAAGATGTTCACTGATCACTCTGCATTGAAATACCTAGTCAACAAGCCAGTGTTGGGGGGAAGAATATGAATATGGATACTATTATTCCAGAAATATGATTTTGAGATTGTGGTCAAGCCAGAGAGAATGAACAAGGGACCTGACCACTTGTCTAGGTTAGAACATGGAGAGGAACCTACTAGTTTGGAGGATACACTACCAGATACACAATTGTTGACCATCAGAAAGGTTGATGATCACTTCATTGAGATTGTCCAATTCCGGTCTACAGGAATGGCACCCTGCGAATATACAATCATTCAAAAGAAACAAATAGTAGTTCGTGCTGCAGATTTCTCGCTTATAGTTGGATAGCTTTATAAGATGGGACCTGATGAGATCCTGAGGAGATGTGTAATGGAGGCAGAAAGACCATTGATTCTGGCAGAATCACATGAGGGCATCGCAAGAGGAAACTATGCAGGAAAAGAAACAGCGCAGAAGGTTCTTAGAGCTGGCCTCTGGTGGCCCACTTTACACAAAGATGCTAAGGACTAGTATAGAGCCTACGATGTATGCCAAAGAGCTGGGAAACCTTCCAGAAGAGATGAGATTCCTTTAGCACCGCAATTAACATTACAAGCATTCGAGAAATGGGCCATTGATTTTGTGGGACCTATCAACCCACCAGGGAAGCACACAGGAGCTCGTTACGTCATCACTACGACATAATATTTGACTAGATGAGCAGAAGAAAGAGTCGTTAAGGACTGTAGTGCAACTACAACTGTGTAGTTCATATTTGATGATATCATAACCCGATTTGGATGATCGAAGATCCTTATGAGTGATCAAGGTACACATTTTATCAATAATACTATTGAAGCCTTCACTCAAGAATTTGAAGTTCTCCATCAGAAGAGCACACCTTACCACCCGGAAGCGAATGGTATAGTCAAAGCTTTCAATAAGATCTTGGAGACAGTGCCAATGAAGATTTGCAGTGTAAACAAGGATGATTGGGATTTGAGAGTACCAGTTGTACTATGGGCATATTGAACCACTTACAAGAAGCTGACAATGAAGACTCCCTTTAAGTTGGTTTATGGCCTAGAAGGATTCGTACTTATGAAATATTTGGTTCCTAGTTTAAGAATCGTAGCATTCACAGATATGGATGACATTGACGTTGTTCAAAAAAGGCTTGCACAGTTGGTAGAACTGGAAGAAGACAGTTTCATTGCAGGATTCCATCAGCAGGTACAGAAGGAACGAGAGAAGGCCTACCACGATAGGCATATTAAGAAGAAATCATTTAGGCAAGGAGATCTGGTATTTGTATATGACAACAAGTTCATGAAGCATCCAGGGAAGTTCAGGACACATTGGATTGGGCCATATGAGGTTTCCTATGTTACATAAGGAGGAGTTGCACAGTTGAAGACCCTGAATGGAGAATGGAAGTAAGGTTTAGTGAATGGGAGCCTGTTGAAATTGTATTATGACAACTAGTTGCCTCACAACTCTCAGTAAAAGCATAAGAAGAAGGGTCTAGGTACCAGGTGCAGTTGAAATTGGGTACCAAACACAGAAAATATAGTCTGCACAAAGAAGAGAGGAACAAAGCAGAGAGAACAGGCTGCTCCATGTAGTCGGAAGTCGAAGTAAAACAGAAGGTTCAAACCTGCAGTGCCTCGGGACGAGTCACATGTGAGTGTTGGGGGCCTGATGGCCCTTGGTTATGGAAGAAAATGAAGATTAAGGAAAGGAGGCAAAGTGCGAACTGCGCAGAAGGCACATTAACTGAGATTGGGTCGAAGTGGTCAAAGAAGAAGAAAAGAAGGAGTGAAGAAGGAGTGAAGTAAGGAAAAACGAGTCGTTGAACAAGAAGATTGAGGAGGACAGATCAACAAGGAAGATGGATCGTGGAAAACTCAGCAAGTAGAAAAATCCACCAACGGATGCTTTGGAGCACCTCGTGGGAAAGAAGGAAAGACAAGCTGACGAAGCCCTGAAAATGCGGGTCAAGTTGACCTTGGGTTTTAGACACCTAGGGTTTTGGATCTAGGGTTTTGATACCTAAACGTTGTCACGAAATGTGTAAATAAGGAACTATATGAGAGAAGAGTGGTTTGTCACTCGTTGTTCGTTCTGATTCCATCATTGTGGGTTAAGAGAGTGACTATTTTTATTGCGTAAGGAGAATATTGTGATGCGAGAATATTCTTGTATTGTAAGATCTTCAGTTGGGTGTGAAGATCAACCCTGCAACTGGGTGTGCAGGGAGGGGAGAAGAGAAGAGAAAGGGTGAGAGATCTGCAAGCTAAGTGTGCAGATAGAACTATATGTTTTCCTATAATATATCAAGAAACATAGTTTTGTGGATGTAGTTGTTGATTAAGGTTGGTTGTCATTGATGTCAACCCTTGAAGAAAGACCTGTAGCACAAAGGTTTGGGTAATGGACCCAATAGTGTTTGATGTAAATATGACTCATTATTGTTTTTTCATGGTTTATAAGAAGTAAATATGGATGAACTCCAAAGTGCTCCCCTTATGGTGAAATCCCTCACGGGAAGACGCTTTGTGCAGTAAGAGAACCCATGCTTAATTATGGAATAATTAGATGAAGGAAGGTGAATTTGTCAGGGAAAATATCATAGATGGATAGTGCTTGTCATTTTATTTTTGGTGGTATGTGGAACGTCACATAATTCCTCACGGTTAGAGAGTTATGGCCATGAGAAGTTGGAGACCCTAGGTTTGGGTAATGGACCCAAGTTTGTTTGATGGGTAACAGTATGATTTATGATATATTTTCAGATAATACTATTCTATATGGATAGTACATGTCATGCCATTTCTTGTGGTATGTATAACGTCACATAACTCCTCACGGTTTGAGAGTTATGGCCTTACAAAGTTGGAGGACCCTCATACGTCATCTAGAAGCCCCAAAAGGTCAAATTAATCAAAGTGGTTTAAGAGATTTTAAAAGGTTAATAATAAAGTGAAGTGATGAGTGTATTATAATTCAAAGTGAATAAAAAATAAATTATTTCAATAATAATTTTAATGGAGAAATTAGAAGTGGACCCAACCCTAAAATAAGGAAAGTGGGGCCAAGTGACCTAGAAGATGTTTTTAAGGAAGCTACTTA
>ML783707.1:837135-863372 GCA_009831015.1 Picea engelmannii
TTGAGTACATGGTTGAGACAAGTAGTTGATGAGTTGACACATACATGAAGTGTATAGTTGATGATGCTGGTACATATTGATGATTAATAGTTGATGAGTAGTTGAAACATGATTGGAACATACTTGGTACATGGTTGGATGCACTTGTTTATGGTACAGTTTGATTATAGGTTGGTGCATGTTTGATGCACTTGTTTATGGTACAGGTTGATTATAGGTTGGTGCATGGTTGATGCACTTGTTTATGGTACAGGTTGATTACAGGTTGATGCATGGTTGATGCATGGTTCATATTTATTGGTACAAGTTTACAGTGGTATATCTCACAATGATAGTGTGACAGTGGTTCCATCATTCTACTTCTACTTCAGGGTGGCAGGACGGGGCAAGGACAGGTGGTTGTAGCCACCTTCCGGTTGTAGCTAGAGAACATTGGGGGTTGTAGCCTCCTTTTGGTTGTAGCCAAAGATTTGGGGAGTTGGATCTTCCCTCGGGTTGTAGCCTGAGAAACTAGGGGGTTGGAGCCCCCTTCCAGTTGCAGCTGGAAAACAAAGGAAGTTGGTGCTTCCAATGAATGTAATTCTTCAATACATACAAGAAAAAGCATTATGTGGTTTTCTCCCGATTTGAGTTTCCACGTAAAACACTGGTGTACTGTGTATGTGTGTGATTGTTTATTTATTACTGATCATTATTGGATAATAATTCTACATTGATATAACATTTGAAGAAAAAGGATTATAATTACGTTATTACTGATTCACCCCCCCCCCCTCTCAATAATCCAACAATATCCCTAGGGAGAGGGTGAACCACGTATATCTTGTTGTTATGTGTGATTGATGTTATGTTATTGCATTATTGTGCTAGATCTGAGATATAGTTGTGCGAAGTAGACTTAAGTTGGTAAAGGAATAACTAGATCTCTATGTGTTGTTGTTTTGGATCCACTTTGCATTTCCTCTGGTTGTAGACACATGTGTCCTGCAACCCCCTATTGGTACTTCGGGTGAGACTACATCTGCTCCGTTGGTGTTGCCAAAAGGGGCAGTAGTTAGGACTTGTTGGTGCGCTATTAGCGTTGAACCCTAGGTCTGCCCCTGTGCCAACAATTGGTCCCGATATATGTGTTTTGTGGAAACAAGAATTGGACACGACTTAAAGTGCAGGTTTATGCAACAGGTTTGGAAGGAGTTGCTAGCGACATTAAATTTAAATTTTGTTTAGAACGATACCAACTTACATGATTTTTTTAAGGAATGGCTTCATAGGAATCAAAAGTGGAATACGTTTCCTTCTATAATCAGTTGGCAAATATGGATGGAGTGAAATTCATCGATTTTCGAGAATATAAATAGCTACATTTTACCATGGGATATGGGGATGGCTAAGGAACAACAAGGTGAGAAAAAAATTCACACCAAAAATCAAAATCCCACTGACGATAATTGATGGAAGGATAGGAGGTTGGTTCGATGGAGCAGTGCAGCAAGGAGGTCATCTTTGTGGTGCAGGGGGAGTCATAAGACTAAATAACCACTCAAGAAACAAGTGGATGTTGAATTGTGGAATAGGCACAAATACTAGAGAGGAACTTCTAGGGGTGTGGGAACTATTTTTTTTGGCTACTAGACTTCATATTACGGGTATATAGGTTTATGGTGATTCCAAGGTTGTCATAGACTAGTTGAACAGAAAAGGTGTAATCCAGGTCATGGATCTGAATTATTGGAAACTGCGGATTAAGGCGCTCATGATGGAATTTACAAGCCTAGAGTATACTCATATCTACAGAGATTATAACCAGGAGGAAAAGTAGATGTCAAAAAAATTGTTGTTACTTCTAGAGGGTAATCTAATCTATTTTCATTTGGAGGAAGGGAAAAAGGGCCCAGACATGTTAATTAACCTTTGTAATGTTCATCTGTAGTCTCTGTTTTATGAATGGACAATATTAGGAGATTGGTGAAATTTGTAGCATTGCCATGTTCTGCAAAAAGCACTCTATGTGAGGAGTGAAAGGTAGATGCCTTAGTTAGTAGCTCTTTGTTTTGGGTGTCATTTGCGCGTGTATATCGTCTTTAGCTCTTTAGTTTCTGGTATGAACTATTTTTTGTTTGGGCAGGAAAGTTCATTGTTTAGAATGGTAGTTGCGACTGTTTTTTTGTTATTACACCTCAGCTTTTGATATGTGAATTGAATGTCTGTATGGGATGTGAAAGTTTGTTGCAAGTGAGAAATTTTATATAAATAAATAAAGAGAATTTTTTTGTGGTGAAAATTATTTATATATAAGTGTAAAACATACAATACCTATAACAAATAATAATGATATATGTTAACCAAATAAAAATACAAATAAAACTCAAAAATCTCCATATATGAAATAGAGAAACTTAATATCTACATTCAATATAAAAATAAAATACATATAATTTTTACATAAAAATATTGTTATTTTTTGTTATTTAAATAATTGAAAATTTTACATCTTAAAAAATTCAATCCTTTTTAGTTTTTTTATAAATTCTAATTCTAAATTCATATTAAATAATTACCAAAATTAAGATAAATCTATGCTAAATATTAAAAAAATATATTATTAAATATTTGTCTTTATCAATTTTCAACATAACAAAAAATAACAATAAAATTACTAACAAAAATTCAAAATATGTAATTTTATTTAAATTTATAAAAACATTTTTAAATTATCAAAAATAAAATATATTAAAAAAATATTTGCAAAGACATTAAAAATCACAAAATCAAATTAAAATATCAATCCTATATCAAATTAAAATATTAATCATACTAATTTAAAAAAATTGAATGCCATAAACCACGGGGAAACTCACATACATATTGTAAACATGTTCCTTTCTACACTGAAGTTTATCCAGATTAAAATAAAAAGACAAATTAAAATAAAAAGACAAAAGGATTGTCGTAGGTGTAGAGGGACTATAGCAATCATAATTCGTTGACCTAGTATTAGTTTGTCCTTTAACAGCAAATATTTTTATAATATCTAATGTTGGAACTAGGGAACAAAAAGCATTGATTTTTATATAATAAAAAGTACCATATATGTCATGATTTAATTGGATAACAGAGTGAATTAATGCTAGCATTAGTTCGAATGTTTGTCTTAGCATTTTTTGCTAGCTAAATTTATCCCAATGTTTGATATGCTAGCATATCCAAGGTTTGTCTATTTTTTATTATTATTAAGTACTTAACGTACGTAAAGCCTGCCACACTCATTATTTCTTAAATGTTTGACCACCTTAAATGTTTCTAACAGCCTTAAATGTTTACCTAACAGGCCTTAGAGCCTTAAATATTTACTTAACATGTATATCACGGAACAAGTTGGACATGAAAAATAAAAATAAATTTAAGACATGTCATATACATGAGACTGAGTAATTTATAAAATATTATAACATTGTACCAAGATTTATAGTAATTTATATAATGTTATAACACTTTTTACTTAATGAATAGTATAAACAAATATTTAAATTTTATTCAATATTATTTTTAATGTTTTTAAATGTAAATTTGGAATTTTGGAATTTTGATTTTGTTTATGATAATAAAGGTGAAATTTATTTTGTCCCGTGGAGCAACTCAATCGGCAAGTGCAGGCGCCCAACTAGTTGTTGATTCCAGCCATAAAAAAAAAAGGTGAAATTTATTTTTATTTTTCATTTTTCATGTCCAACTTGTTCTGTCATATACATTTTGCATCCAACACTTCCGTCATATACATTTTTCACCCAACAATTACGGAGATGAGGGTTGGTTGAGTGGACATCATATACATTTTGCACACAACAATTCCGTCATATACATGAGACTGAGTAATTTATAGAATATTATAATATTGTACCAAGATTTATAGTAATTTATATAATGCTATAACATTTTTTACTTAATGAATAGTATAAACAATTATTTAAATTTTATTCAATATTATTTTTAAGATTTTTAAATGTAAATTTGGAATTTTGGAATATTGATTTTGTTTATGATAATAAAGGTGAAATTAATTTTTATTTTTCATTTTTCATGTCTAGCTTGTTCCGTGATATACTTTTTGCACCCAACACTTTCGCCATATGCATTTTGCACCCAACAATTACGAAGTCACAAGTTAGTGGGTTCACATGTTTCATTTTTCATGTCTACTATGTTTAGTGATAACATTATACCAAGATTTATAGTAATTTATATAATGCTATAACACTTTTTACTTAATGAATAGTATAAACATTGTATCAAGATTTATAGTAATTTATATAATGCTATAACACTTTTTACTTAATGAATAGTATAAACAAATATTTAAATTTTATTCAATATTATTTTTAACTTTTTTAAATGTAAATTTGGAATTTTGGAATTTTGATTTTGTTTATGATAATAAAAGTGAAATTTATTTTTAATTTTCATTTTTCATGTCTAGCTTGTTTTGCACCCAACACTTCTGTCATATACATTTTGCACCCAACACTTTTCATTTTTCATTTTTCATGTCCAGCTTGTTCCTTGATATACATTTTGCACCCAACACTTATGTCATATACATTTTGCACCCAACAATTCCGTCATATACATGAGACTGAGTAATTTATAGAATATTATAACAGTGTACCAAGATTTATAGTAATTTATATAATGTTATAACACTTTTTACTTAATAAATAGTATAAACAAATATTTAAATTTTATTCAATATTATTTTTAAGGTTTTTAAATCTAAATTTGGAATTTTGAAATTTTGATTTTGTTTATGATAATAAAGGTGAAATTTATTTTTATTTTTCATGTCCATCTTGTTCCGTGATATACTTTTTGCACCCAACACTTCTGCCATATACATTTTGCACTCAACAATTACGCAGTCGCGGGTTGGCACAGTTGTGGGTTCACATGTTTCATTTTTCATGTACAGCTTGTTCTGTGATATACATTTTGCACCCAACACTTCCGTCATATACATTTTGCACCCAACAATTCTCTCATATACATGAGACTGAGTAATTTATTTATAGAATATTATAACATTGTAATTTATAGAATATTATAACATTGTACCAAGATTTATAGTAATTTATATAATGCTATAACACTTTTTACTTAATTAAATTTTATTCAATATTATTTTTAAAGGTCTTAAATATAATTTTGGAATTTTGATTTTATTTATGATAATAAAGGATGTCCAGCTTGTTCCATGATATACATTTTGCACCCAACACTTCTGTCATATACATTTTACACCCAACAATTACAGAGTCGCAAGCTGGCGGAATCTGGCGGAGTCGCGGGTTCAGATTTTTCATTTTTCATGTCCAGTTTGTTCTATGATATACACTTTGCACCCAACACTTCCGTCATATACATTTTGCACCCAACAATTCTCTCATATACATGAGACTGAGTAATTTATAAAATATTATAACATTATATAGCATTATATAAATTAATATAAATCTTGGTACGTTATGTATTAAATATTTCATGTAATATCAAACTTAGATACTAGGAATCTTCGTTGATGTACCAGATATTAATAATTTTTTATAAATTTCAAATAAAACCAATTCGAGAATATTAAATTTTGCATGGATACCACATATACTGCAACTTGCAACCCACGCATTTTACCACATGTACTGCAACTTGAAACCCGCGCATTTATTCCCATTCCAACTTGTCAGAAACTACGCTGCCATACAACACTTATTTCTATGTATATTACAAACACGTTAATCTTGATAAAATTTCACGTTTTTTCTTTATAATAAAAATCCTATGAGATTGTATGAGAGTCATAGTCCGTAGTCATAACAATTTTGATTTCTTCCTTTTGCTTTCAATGTTAATATACTTTATTGTCAACGATATGATATTTTTTATATCTTGAATGGATTAATATTTTATTTAATAGAAGTTGTTATGGAGCGTTTTTTATTTGTAAATATATATATTTTTGTATGGTAGATTATTTCGAGTTCATTTTTGTTAAACATAAGGAAGCATGCTAAGGATTTAAGCAAATGATAATTTAGATCCATTAGAATTTGGGATTTAATTCGGAATTTATCATGTACTAAGAGGGATCAAATTTTGATATAAAAATATGATGCAGGAGCATCGCTCACTCATCAAGCGAGCCAGCACATCGAGCAGAAAAGACAACTGGATAGCGTCAGCACCAAATTTTGAAACACCTTGATATGGTCGCGCCAAACATTAATGAGAAGAGTTAATGAAGCGCACCTTGTATATTGTAAATGGACCTTGAGCAGATAAGCTCTCGTCCTTAGTAGATAGGAAGGCATTTATTAGATTTAATGTTGTTAGATAGAAATTGATTGTAGATTTGATAGTTGTAGAATTTGAGAGGGAAAACAGAATATAGGCACCCTCCTTTGTACATTGTAACATTCATTCAGAATTATCAAGCATTCAGAAGAGAAGATCAGAACAGAGGAATTGTGGAGAACACCCATGTACAGATTGAATAGAAGAGAATCTTTGATTCAGCTTCATGGTTTGTGTTGTTTCTCTGTGTTGATATCATGCTCATGGATGTTTGCTTTATGTCATGCATTTTCTTTGATAATGCTGTGTAGGTGATTTCATAATTGAATTTGAAATTTGTGAGAGAAAGAGAAGAATGATTTTCAATTGTTTCTTTGTCTGAGCCAGGAGATTCATGCATAGAGTGCAGTGGAATTCATCCGCATAGAGTGCATTGATGAGGCTAGATAGGTAAGTGTACAGGTTCTGGAAGACTCAACACTTTGAGAGTTGTTGAGGGTCAAGCGTGGAAAGCGCACGTGAAAGTCTATGAGGGAGTCAGAGTCGACAAAGCTCAGGAAGGATAGTTCCTTCGTGAATATAGCGGGAACAGACCCAGGAGAAGGCCCGGACAGGACGGAGCTTTGGAGCAGAGAAATCCTTCAAGGAGGAGAATCAACAGCCAGAGTTCGCAAAGGAGGATCGCGAAATCCCGTCGATCGTTAGATCGTGGGGAAGCTGCGCAGGATTTAGTTCTTGGGCACAGGAAGAAAGGACCAGGCCATCGGTATTCGGCGTATCGGGGTTCTCGGAGTAGAGAGTTCCGTGTTGGTCGAAATCGCGATCATCGATTTCCCAATTTAATCGGAGCCATTGATGTGACAAGGACAGGTGGCACAAGATCCCGGGAGGTCGGGATTCGGCATTCGGGGGTTTATGATACAAAGGAACTTCGACCGGTGAAACTCCGATCCCGCGATTCCCGATCACACGAGGGAAGGAGGTGATGTGGCTGAGGGGGACCACGGGGTTTAGTGGAGTACAGGTGGAGCTGTACTGGAGTTCGAGGGAAGGAATGTCCCAAAGGCAGAAGACCCAAATCTACACGTGCATCGGAGATCGACGCCTCGGGCATCGGGGATTCTAAGTTAAAATTATTGACATCGCGGATAGTGATTTCCCGATAGGGAAATCCCTGATAAGGAAGAAAACATTGACCCTTTGATCATCGGGGTTCGGAGAAGTGAAAGACCCAATATTGTGAGCACTGAAATTGCGAACTCGCGAGTTCCGATTTCCCGATAAAGAGTGGGAGATCACCAGGAGGATCCTGTGGGTGTAGAAAAGTCCCAAACGGGATTGAAGAGTGATACAGCTCTTCGGGCTGAGTTTAGAGAAGGTCCTGGTGGAAGCGGTCGGACCGTGAGGGTTGCGACTTTGCGCCAGTGTGGTATCAGAGCGGGAGCATCTTTGCTTTCTGTAGCAGAGATAAAGATTCATCATGCCACCCCAAAGAGAAAGGCAGTCACCTGATTGAGAAGACAGGGATGCCCGAAGAAGAGGTAGGCCAGCAGGAAATCCAGAAATGGAGCGCCAGATGAGAGAGCTCTGAGCAAGGCTTGAGGAGATGGAGACAGCGCAGAGACGCGGAGTTGGCACTGGAGAGTTAGGTGATTTCGAGGTGGAAGAGGAAGCTGGACATGCAGAGGAAGTCACAGCAGAGGATGCTTCAACCGAGCGGTTGATCAGAGCCATTTCTAGAATGAGCTCAAAGACTAAGATGGACATTCCCATCTACGAGGGGAACTTAGATGCAGAAGAGTTGCTAGATTGGATCCGAGCACTCAACACCTACTTCGATTACGAGGATATCGAAGAGGACAAGAAGATAAGACATGTTGTTACGAAGTTGAAAGGACATGCTGCCTTATGGTGGGATGAGTTGCAGGCTGATAGATGTTGCAAAGGTAAGCAGAAAATCAAGAGCTGGGATAGGATGATCGCGAAGATGAAGGCGAAGTTCATCCCCAGATATTATCATATCACATTGTTCAGGTGAATGCAGAACCTGAGACAGAAGCTGATGACGGTGAAGGAGTACACTAAGGAGTTTTACAGACTCAACATCCGAGCAGGTCATCGAGAGAGCGATGATGAGAAGGTGGGGAGATACCTGAATGGTCTGAGATATGACATTCAGGATGAATTGAGCATGGTTACCATCCAAACAGTTGAGGATGCGTACCAGATGGCTCTAAAAGCCGAGGAGAAGCTGAGCCACAAGCAAGGACAGCGAGGGCGAGGCAGGAGTCAGCCCAGAGGCAAGGTTGTTGCCCAAGAAAGAACACAGAAGCCCAAGGAGGAATGGAGGAAGCCTCAAGGTAAAATGGAAAGGTGCGGAACCTCACAACAGAGGCAGCAATATGCTGAGCCGAGGAGACAGCATACAGAGTAGGGTGGCAATTATGATGATGCCAACACTTTTCCTCGTACCAAAGGTAGAGGTAGAGGTAGAGGGGGAATCATCACATGTTTTACATGTGGGAAGGATGGACATAAAGTTGTTGATTGTCCAGACAGGAAAGTGGACAGAGGATAAACTCACATCACTAAGGCGCAGAGGCGTGATGCTGAGAACGAAGATGCAGACAATGGAAGATCGCTAGGAATGCATAAAATCCTTTTCACACCTGAGAAGGAGGTGGAGAGCGCGGTGCAAAGGAGTCGGCTGTTCAGGATAGCTTGCACAGCCAAGGGCTGGAAGTGCAAAGTCATTGTTGACAGTGGGAGCACCGACAATCTCGTTTCATCCGAGATGGTGGAAAAGATGGAGCTGGAAACAACTAAGCACCCGAGTCCATATAAGGTCTCGTGGCTACAGAAAGGACACCGGGTAAGTGTCACAAAACAATGCTTAGTTAAATTCAAGATTGGGAATTACAATGATGAGATTTTGTGTGATGTCATTCCCATGGATGTATGTCATATATTATTGGGTAGACCATGGCAGTATGACAGAAATGTGGTTCATGACGAGAGGATGAACACATACACTCTGGAAAAGGATGGAAGAATGCATAAATTGCTTCCGATAAAAGATAAGGAGGTAAAGCCGGAAGTAAACAGTACCATACTTCTCATGAGTGGGAAAGAACTTCTCACAGAGATGGAGAAGAATGAAGATCCATAATTCTTTGTTGTTAGGAAGCCGAGAATTGTCCTGACAAGCACAAGAGTGGATGACTTGCCAGACGAGATTTAGGAACTGTTGGGAGAGTTCGCTGATATCATTGTGGACAAACTACCTCGTTCATTGCCACCGATGAGGAGTGTGAGTCACCATATTGACCTCATACCAGGAGCAAGTTTGTCAAATAAGGCCGCATATATATTGACGCCTCAGGAGAACGAGGAGGTCAAAAGGCAAGTGCAGGATTTGCTGGATAAAGGACTGGTGAGGGAAAGTCTTAGTCCATGTGTTGTTCCGAAAGTACTAAGTCCGAAGAAGGATGGAGGCTGGAGAATGTGTACAGACTCCAGAGCTATAAATAAAATCACCATCAGGTACAGATTTCCACTGCCGAGAATGGACGATCTGATGGATTGCCTGAGTGGGGCAACTTATTTTTCAAAGATTGATCTTAGGAGCGGATATCATCAGATTCACATGAGAGAGGGAGATGGATGGAAGACAGCATTCAAGACAAACGAAGGTTTGTACGAATGGTTGGTCATGCCTTTTGGCTTGAAAAACGCGCCGAGCACATTCATGAGGCTGATGAATGAAGTCCTGAGGGAATTCATTGGCAAATTTTTGGTCGTGTACCTGGATGATATATTGGTTTTCAGCAAGACCAAGGCTGAACATTTGAGGCACTTGGCCATTGTAATGAGAAGGTTGCAGCAAGAGAAGTTGTCAGTGAATTTGAATAAATTCTCGTTTTTGCGGACAGAGCTCATTTATTTGGGTTTTGTTATATCAGCGAATGAGCTGAAGATGGATCCTGAAAAAGTGGAAGTGATAAAGAATTGGCCATCACCGAGAAGTGTTTTCGAGGTGAGGAGTTTCCATGGACTGGCTAGTTTCTACAGAAAATTCATTCAGAATTTCAGTGGAATTAGCGCCGCAATGATGGACACGGTAAAGAACGGGCATAAATTTTTTCATTGGACAGCAGAGGCTGAGAAAAGCTTCAATCTGTTGAAGCGAAAGATCACAGAGCAACCAATTCTAGTGTTGCCTGACTTTCAGAAGACATTTCAGGTGAAATGTGATGCCAGTGGGTATGTTGTTGGAGGGGTCTTGAGTCAGGATGACAGACCTGTTGCATATTTCAGCGAGAAGTTGGATGACGCAAAGCTGAAATACTCCACATATGATAAGGAGTTTTATGCCATCATACAGGCATTAAAGAAGTGGAGGCATTACTTGATACCCAAAGAATTTGTTCTGTATAGCGATAATCATGCATTGCAGTTCGTGAGTCAACAAGAGAAGTTGAACCAAAAGCATGCGAAATGGGTAGAGTACATGCAAAATTTTACATTTCTTAGTAAGCACATTTCAGGGACTGCTAACAAAGTGGTTGATTCTTTGAGCAGGAAATGTTTACTGTTGCAGGAGTTCAGAGTCAAGACATTGGGTTTTGAGAATCTGAAGGACGTGTATTCAGGTGATGCAGACTTCGGAGAGGCGTACGAAGCGGCTGAGAACCCAGTTCTCAGAGACAGGAGTCCGTGGATAGATTATATGATCCAGGATGGATTGTTGTTTAGGGGAAATCAACTGTGCATTCCAAATTTCTCCATGAGGGAGAATTTAGTGAAGGAGAAACACAGCGGAGGTTTAGCAGGTCATTTTGGACATGAAAAAACATTCGCAAAGATGAGCGAATCGTATTATTGGTCGGGCATGCGAGAAAATGTTAAACGATTTGTTGACAGATGCAGAATATGTCAACATTCAAAGGGCCGCAAGTAGAATGTTGGGTTTTATCAGCCATTGCCCATACCCGAAAGGTCATGGGAAGCCATTAGCATGGATTTTGTTTTGGGTTTACCGAGGACACAGAGAGGGGTTGATTCCATATTTGTGGTGGTGGACAAGTTTTCCAATATGGCACATTTTATTCTGTGTCATAAGACCAGCGATGCAACCCACATCACAAATTTTTTTTTCAAAGAAATCATTAGACTGCATGGATTGTCGAGAAGCATAGTCTCGGACAGGGATACCAAGTTCATAGGTCATTTTTGGAGGACACTATGGAAGAAGCTGGGAACTAATTTGGCTTTTAGTTCAGCTTACCATCCACAGACAGATGGGCATACTGAGGCGGTCAATAGGAGTCTGGGGGATTTATTGAGGAGCTTGGTGACAGAGCACCACAGCAGTTGGGACCATATATTACCACAGGTAGAGTTCGCATACAACGATTTAGTGAATCGGAGTACAGGAAAAATCCCATTCCAGATTTTGTATGGAACACAACCAAGGGGAGTTTCTGATCTCAGGGAGTCAGAACAAAGTGCAACTAGCAGTGCTAGCGCTGAAGAGTTCGCTGAGGCGATGCAAGAACTTCACGCGGAGGTGAAGAAGTGACTGCAGAAGTCCAATCAAGAGTATAAGCATAGAGCAGATCATCATCAGAGACAGCTTCAGTTCGAAGTTGGCAATATTGTTCTGGCACATCTGAGGAAAGAAATGTTCCTAAGGGGAACATATAACAAGTTGAAGATGAAAAAGATCAGGCCATGTAGAGTCCTGAAGAAATTTGGGGAAAAGGCATACGAGCTTGAGTTGTCGGATGGCATCAGGATATCTCTGATTTTTAATGTTTCGGATTTATACCCACACAGGGCTGGAGAAGTAGAGGCTGGAACTGAAGAACCAGTGGTCCAGTGGCAGAAGCAATTACCAGCTACAGAGAAGCCGCAGATGGAGTACATACTAGACAAGCGAATGGGAAGGAATACCAGGAGAAAGCAGTATTTTGAGTACCTGGTAAAATGGAAGAATCACCCAGTGGAGGATGCCAGCTGGGAAACTGAGGCAGTGATACAGAAACATGGGCATATCGTGTAGGAGCTCATGGACAGGAGCCCATGAATATTTTCAAGCCGAGGAGTATGATGCAGGATCATCGCTCACTCATCAAGCGAGCCAGCACATCGAGCAGAAAAGACAGCTGGATAACGTCAGCACCAAATTTTGAAACACCTTGATATGGTCGCGCCAAACATTAATGAGAAGAGTTAATGAAGCGCACCTTGTATATTGTAAATGGACCTTGAGCAGATAAGCTCTCGTCCTTGGTAGATAGGAAGGAATTTATTAGATTTAATGTTGTTAGATAGAAATTGATTGTAGATTTGATAGTTGTAGAATTCGAGAGGGAAAATGGAATATAGGCACCCTCCTTTGTACATTGTAACATTCATTCAGAATTATCAAGCATTCAGAAGAGAAGAGAAGAACAGAGGAATTGTGGAGAACACCCATGTACAGATTGAATAGAAGAGAATCTTTGATTCAGCTTCATGGTTTGTGTTGTTTCTCTGTGTTGATATCATGCTCATGGATGTTTGCTTTCTGTCATGCATTTGATTTGATAATGCTGTGTAGGTGATTTCATAATTGAATTTGAAATCTGTGAGAGAAAGAGAAGAATGAGTTTCAATTGTTTCTCTGTCTGAGCCAAGAGATTCATGCATAGAGTGCAGTGGAATTCATCCGCATAAAGTGCGTTGATGAGGCTAGACAGGTAAGTGTACAGGTTCTGGAAGACTCAACACTTTGAGAGTTGTTGAGGGTCGAGCGTGGAAAGCACGCGTGAAAGTCTCTGAGGGAGTCAGAGTCGACAAAGCTTAGGAAGGATAGTTCCTTCGTGAATATAGTGGGAACAGACCCAGGAGAAGGCCCGGACAAGACGGAGCTTTGGAGCAGAGAAATCCTTCAAGGAGGAGAATCAACGGCCAGAGTTCGCAGAGGAGGATCGCAAAATCCCGTCGATCGTTAGATCATGGGGAAGCTACGCGGGATTTAGTTCTTGGGCACAGGAAGAAAGGACCAGGCCATCGGTATTCGGCGTATCGGGGTTCTCGGAGTAGAGAGCTCCGTGTTGGTCGAAATCGCGATCGTCGATTTCTCGATTTAATCGGATCCGTTGATGTGACAAGGACAGGTGGCACAAGATCCCGGGAGGTCAGGATTCGGCATTCGGGGGTTTATGATACAAAGGAACTTCGATCGGTGAAACCGCGATCCCGCTATTCCCGATCGCACGAGTGAAGGAGGTGATTTGGCTGAGGGGGACCACGGGGTTTAGTGGAGTACAAGTGGAGCTATACTGGATTTCGAGGGAAGGAATGTCCCAAAGGCAGAAGACCCAAATCTACACGTGCATCGAAAATCGGCACCTCGGGCATCGGGGATTCTAATTTAAAATTATTGACATCGCGGATAGCGATTTCCCGATAGGGAAATCCCCAATAAGGAAGAAAATGTTGACCCTTTGATCATCGGGGTTCGGAGAAGTGAAAGACCCGATATTGTGAGCGTTGAACTCGCGAACTCGCGAGTTCCGATTTCCCGATAAAGAGTGGGAGATCACCAGGAGGATCCTGTGGGTGTAGAAAAGTCCCAAACGGGATTGAAGAGTGATACAGCTCTTCGGGCCGAGTTTAGGGAAGGTCCTGGTGGAAGCGGTCGGACCGTGAGGGTTGCGACTTTGCGCCAAAATATTTTATCAAATTTTGGCAACTTAAAAAAGGTTTAAACCTTAAAGAATTGTATGATAAATCCAAGTTATGATAGATTTACATTGAGTATATAATTTAAAGTAGTGTTGTCAAAACAATTATAAGCTTATAAATATAAATAATGTTTTTGACTCTTTCACTCAAAAAAAACCACCTCAAAAGAATTGATTCTCAAAATTATTTTATTTAAAACTATTTTGTCATTATAAATTCAACAATGAACATTTTAATATTTACATTTTTTAATGTCAAATATCAATTCCACTTGAATGCAATTCAAGTTTTCCATTATTTATCTCTTTAGATTTGAGTCAAAATACCAACTTTGGCATAGATGGAAAAATGGCATCAAAACACTTCCATAGTATTTTTTATTAAAGACAAAACACATGGTTTATCTAATAATCAATACATACATTCTCTACTTTGCAGGACCTCAACGTAAAAGCAAATAAGGTTTTTGGATGGATGTTAGAGTGGGAGTTATTATACTAAAATTAATATGGGAATGATATTAAATTTATTTAATTATTTATTTATGTGTGTGTGTGTGTGAGAGAGAGGATTATGGTTGCAACAATTTTTTTGGGTCAATTGTAAAGGTCTCATTATGGAAATAAATTTGGATCTCGTTGAATATGAGTTAGAGAAGAGACCATGATCTTGCTCAATTTTTTGCATACATGAGGAACTGGTGGAAATATGGAAATGTTCAAGGGCTTTGATGTGTCATTATCCATAAAGAAGGCAGACCACATAGAGCCATCGGATGTCTCGGATGGATGGTATCAATGGAAAGTGAGGTTATCGAGGGATTCATCGACCCCTATAGGATCAGACTCACAAAAAGATACAAAAGAACCCTGAATCAGACTAGTTGTCGACTCAGGTAAGTGTTAGATCTCTCTTGAACCCTTCTCCACTAGACTATTCAAGAAAGACAACACCTCACAAAGATTTGGAAATCAACTCTCTGTAAGAAAACACCTCACAAAGATTTGGAAATCGACTCTTTGTATCTTTCTAGTAGGGAGGCCCCTGGGTTTCAACATATTTCATAAAACACCATCCATAATCCCACAGGAACAAAGGTCGTTGTTGTTTCTACAAGGGTATTGGATGAATTTGGTAGGCCTGAAAAACCCTTAAGCAAAGGAACAGATTTGAGGATTGCACACCTGAAAAAGGAAAAATATTAGGGTTAGACTTGACAAGGTTAAGATGGTGGTTGGAAAGGTCATCAAAATGGATGAAGTCGAAGGATTTATGGGGACAACTATCGTGGGTAAGTTTTTGGGAAATAATTTCAAAGGGGAGGCCCTAAAACAATGGATTTCTTAACACTGGAAACCAGTGGTAGGATATATGTCAAAGTTTCACTTATTATTCCATGGGTGGTTATGTTTTTCTATATCTTGCAAGGAGGATGTGAAGCAAATTCTAGAGAAGGAATGGATGTGGCATATGTTGTGGCTAAGGATGAAGAGATGGAGTCTTGGTTTTGACCCTTGGAGGGAACCGAACTACATTTAGAAACCTGGGTTTTACTTCCCATTTTTCATTTTAACTTTGGCACATGAGGATATTGGAGGGGGTTGGAAATGTTATCGACTAATTCATTATGTTTGAAAAAGGTTGGGAGGAGAATTCTGACAAGCATATGGATAAAATTCTAGTGAAGTTGGAATTAATAATAGGATTGATGGAGGATATTTCAATAGAATGGAGCAATTAGACATACACTAAAAAACTAGATTACTAGAGGTTACCCTTTCGGTCTGGTTTCTGTCATGCAGTGGGAAATTTGAAGGAGAAATGTACCATTTCCAACCAAGGGCATATATTACATAAAAAGGGATGGATCAAAAAAATGTGAGAAGAGAATGAAACATGAGGAGATATGGGGGTTGGGGGATGATGGACTCGAAGAGAAAGAGAAGTTTTTGGAAGGAAAGAGGGGTTCATATGGGGAGCAACAAGGAAAAAACTAGGACTAGGAGTGGTCAAATGAAGTTGAAGGGATCTCCATTGAAAAAGGTATGGAACCGAAAAAAAACCATTGTTGTTCTTAATAATATTGGAAGTGGGCCTAAGTCCATAAATCTTAATGAACCAAACTCAACAGGGAACCTATAACCGAATGTCTCCCCATGTAACATAGATATTTTAGATGATTTGGAAGGAAGAAATATTATTTCTGTTGTCACGATATTTTTATGTGGATCTTCAAGGTCTCAGTCCAAGAATTTTAATTTACCTTCAAAGTTTGGTTTTATCGTTCTAAATTCAAAGAATCAGATAGGAGGGGATGTGATCCAATTTGACATTTGTGGCCACCTACCTATTCCATTGGCTCAAAATAAAGTTTCCATATTGGTAGTTTTTCTACATTTTTTTCAGGTCTTGAACTTCTAGAGCCATTTTGAGGCCTAAACGACATTTTTTTGTCCCAAGAGCACCTATTAGATAGTCAAGGGCATGAATTGGTCCATTTAGAATGTGTACTCCTTGGCTAGACCTTTCCTATAGGATACGAAGAACCCCAAATAAAGATTGTATCCAAAAGTAACGCCTCTAGGAAGTTGACATATCAACTAACCACATGAGGGCCCACAAACGTTTTGGCGTTTCATGTTTTGGGGTTAGGGTTTTGTATGTTTAGGGTTTTCTCATTGATGTTTTATGTTAAAAGGCCTTTTTCGACTGCATTGTAATCATTTTTTTATGGATTCATGTAGTTGCCACATCTCTTCTTAGAGATAAGCTGCCACCATTCTAGCGAGTTGATTTCACTATGCATTTTTACAATTCCTGCATATTTCATTCATTAATAGAAATTGAGTATATCGTATCTCTTTGTTTCTCTCATATTTGTGTGTTTCATTTTGTTCCCTCCTAAATATGGATTAGTTGTGTCAGAGTGATTTGTTCTTTAACTATTTCTCTGTGCATGTCCCCAATGAAGTTAGGGTATAAGGAGTTGGGACTCGAACTACTTGAACCTCAGAAATATCATCCTTGTCGATCCCGAAGGCCTCCCATGGTGGAAGTAAAGAGAGACAAGGGAGCAGGAGATCATATTCAGTTGTTGCTCAAGGAATCCCTGACGCGATAGAGGAATGAGATGATGGGATATTTTTCCCAAATCCTCCGATGACTACAAAAAGCAGTAGATGTGTCTTCATCAAGTTACCACTTCAAAGGCACCACCCCTTTCAAGTTACAAGTTAATTTTTATATTCCCATATTTGAAGGTCAAATAGATGTGGATGCTTTGGAAAAATATTTAAATCTACTAGAAGGTTATTTCTATATCCATAATTTCTCCAATGGGGAAAATATCACCTTTGTACTCCTTAAGGTTGTCCCCCATGTCACAAATTGGTGGGATACTTATTGTGAGAAAAATTCCACAAAGGAGTCGGGAATGTTTGAGGCCGAACCCACTTGGGACTCTTTTATGGATGTCGTTAAGGAAAAATAGTACCTTATTGGAAACTATGAAGACCAGTACATGAGATGGACCACATTTCCTTAGGAGAGGGACCAACAATGTTGGAGTTCATGATTACCTTCCATAACTTGCACACCAATTTGGGTATCAAAGACTCCGAGTGACATGTGGTTCTAAAATACCATGGGGGTATACATAGTTACATCCAAATGAAAAAGTAGTTTATGGACATCTCATCACTGGGAGGCAGTTATCAATATGTTGTCAAAATCTTGCAGGAATTTAAGCAATGAAATAAGCAAGAGTTCGGGTCTGTAAATATGAAACAACATAATTATGGTAAAGATGACCATAACTCATAGAAAAACCAACCTCAATATAACTAGTCCAAGCCGTAGGAAAAGAAGGGTGACGGGAAGATGAAGAAGGAAACTAAAAAGTGGTGTGAATTCCACAAAATCCCCTAGCATAATACTAATAAATGTCACTCAAAATAGTCATTGGTGGCCAATCTCAAAGAAAAAAAATCAAAACCTGACCCAGAATCTTATTCAAATCACAATAAAATGAAATTCATCATCAATGTAGAACCCACTACTACCATCGTGGCCACAACAATGTAACTCGAAGAACCAAAGGAGCCTGAGGAGGGGGAGCACCTCTTCGATTCATAGATGTGGGTAAAGGGAACCCCACTGCATTTCATTGTTGACAATAGGATTCAGAAGAACCTAATATTAGGGAAGGTCATCAAAATAATCAAGTTGTCTATAATGCCACACCCCCAACCCTACACCATCGAATGGTTGAGCAGGGAACGAGACCTTTGCATTAGCCAACAATGTTGCTTGTCCTAAGACTTCAATTCCTTCAAAGATGAGGAATTATGTGATGTTTCCCCACTTGAAATTTGTGATGTTCTTTTAGGCTAGCCATATATGTGGAAACATCATGATGTTTATGATTCTTGTCCCCATAGTGTCATTGTTACTCTAGGGGTTCATCTCTATATGATACCAAAGGTAGTTCCGACTATTGTCGTTTCGTTGATCTTGGAAAAACAATGCCACAACGTAATCTCTCATTCCACAAAGTTTTTCCTCTTCATGATCTGGTCAGAAGGTGAGCATAAGGTCATTGTGACCACCATAGCCTTATCCCAAGACCTTTTTGTATAGAAGAAGTAGGTCGATAATATTGTACAGGAGAACAAAGATCATTTTTCATGTATGGGGGTGCCTATGCACTAGCATTTCAAGTATTCCAATGACATGGTGCCCAGTGCTCCCTTAACCAATGGTTCAATCTATAAATTCTCTCTTTCAAAGAATGAGAATCTTCCATATGTTCATCATAGCTCTATTGGCCACAGTCCTTTTTAGGTGTGCTTGGGGTTCCAACCATTAGCTCGAATTGATATATCTCCTC
The DNA here is from genome assembly GCA_009831015.1 of Picea engelmannii. Lineage (NCBI taxonomy): Eukaryota > Viridiplantae > Streptophyta > Pinopsida > Pinales > Pinaceae > Picea > Picea engelmannii. Next base: position 856,097 of record ML783707.1, read on the forward strand.
CTATTGCATATTCATCGACAGAGTCCTCCCACACTTAGACCAAGGAAAATCATGCATCCATATTTGTTGAATGAATCTAGCCCCTCCAATAGCAATTTCATGACATCCTTCAATAAGCTAATTCCAAGTACAAAGAAAACTACTTTAGCAAGGAAAGAGGCTAAATAAGGTCCATATTTAGAAAAAGTTTCTCGATCTCTCGAGAGAAATTGACATAATGGAGAACATTTCTTCCTAATGTGGGAGAACTGATCCATGTGAAAATCAGTGGCCACCCACCTATTCCACTATCTCAAAAGAGAGTTTCCATCTTGGTAGTTTTTCTATGGTTTTTTTAGGTCCTAGACTTATGAGGCCATTTTGAGGCCCTAAACGACATTGTTTTTTCTCAGAAGCACCCAGTAGATAGCTAAAGGAATATATTGGTCTATTCATAATGTGTACTACTTGGCTAGACCTTTTTTATGGGATAATAAGCACCTAAAACATAGATCATATGAAAAATTAATTCCCCTTGGAATTCTACGTGTCAACTAACCACATCAGGGCCCACAAACCTTGTGGTGTTTCATCTTCTAGGGTTAGGGTTTTGGATTTTTAAGGTTTTCTCATTTATGCTTTATGTTAAAAAGGATTTTTTAGCCTCATTTTAATCAATTTCTTGTGAATGCACATAGTTGTCACATCTCTTCTCAAATATAAGCTACCACCATTCTAACGAATTCATTTCACTCTGCATTTTTACAGTTTCTACATATTTCATTCATTAATAGAAATTGAGTGTTATTGTATATTGTTTTTTATATCATATTTCTATGTTTCGTTTTTTTTCCCTCCTAAATCTACATCAGAATGAAACATGCATCAACCACCCTAAAAAACTTCACAAAAAAAATAAAAATGCCACCCCTACCAAGCCAAAAATGAACTATCTCTTGAGATCCAAAACCAAAGCCAAAAAGGATCCAGAAGGGGTTGAAGGGGGACTAGATGAGGATGAGGAAGGTCCCTCAAATGTGGGTCAGAAATCTCACATCTCATTGGTAAAATCCAAAGCCAAGAAAGAATTTAGGGAAGGAAAACAACTCACAATTGATGGGGCCCTTAGAGAAGGGAAATCCCAACATAAGGTTACCAAATGATAATCATATATTTCAATTCTATATAGGTCAGGGGCACCCAAAAACAATTAGCACTCAAAAGACTAGTTGACATTTATATACTAGATGTGGTGGCGATTTAGGAAACCATGTGGCATAGGGAAAAAAGAACTTGATTTTTTTTCTTTGTTTCTTAAATATTTGACATTTTGTACTATGGATGCATTAGGATAGTCAGAAGGTCTTCTCACGATATGGAATACTAAATTTAAATCTCTCTCTTCTGCAATTTTCAATTCTTGCATAATGGTGGAACTACAATCCAAGGAACTTGGGAAAGATCTTAGGACAATTAACATTTATGGTCCTTATGGGGATATTATATCATTTTGGGAGTCCTTGGTTGATTATGGTCACCTATCTAGTTAAAATTTGATAATTGGGGGTGACTTGAATCTATTAAATCTACGAGAACTATGGGAGAAGGTCGCTAGGAGGGACCCACTTGGATAAAAAAAAATCTAGATGTTTGAGAACCTTTAGTTGATAGAAATGGAAACTATCAAGATCTCCCTGACATGGATAAATGCTATAAGAGGTCGAGCTAGCATCTCTAAGAGACTGGATCATTTTTTGGTGATTAGGCCACTTTACAACATGAATGTGAAAATCAAATATGGGATTGGAATGGGAGGGATTTCAGATTATTTACCTATCCTTTTGTATTTGGAACCCAAATACAAGAAGTTGACTATATCATTCAAATTCAATCATTCATGGCTTCATGAGGACAATTTTAAATATATAATAACTAAGAATTGGGTCCCCTTTGATAACTAAGGGGATACATCGACCATGAAACATTTTGTCGGTAACATTAAATGAATTAAAGGTCCGATGAAAGGATGGGTGAAATAACATGCTACAAAATATTAGGAATAACTAAAGAGGGTGGAAGAAGGAATCACTACTCTTTTTTATCAAAATGAGGCAGGCATCCTCTTTGAGGAAGAGGCACAAATTCTTAAGTAATTTGAAAACAGAAAGAACAATTTATTGGAAAAAGACGAAACCACCTGGAGATTGAAAAGTTGAGCTCTATGGATTTAGGAAGGAGATAACAACACAAAATATCTTCATAATTATGAAAATTATAGAAAACGAAACAATATTGTTTGGGAAATTACACACCCTAATGGAAACATGGTCATATGTTTCAATGAAAAGGAATAAACACAAGATTTTATTTTAAAACTCTTTTCAAGGATCTAGAGGCACCAAATATTGGTGAGATTACAAAGATCATCAATATTTTCATGAAACTCATTGATGAGTATATGAAAAAGTCTTTGGAAGAGCCCATTACCAGATCAAAATTGAAGTGTTTTCTTCACTCCTTCAACAAAGGGAAAAGTCTCGGCCCTAATGGTCTACCGATGGACTTTTATCTTGGTTTTTTTTTACCTTTGGAAGATTTTAGGATCTTAGGAAAATTTTTGGGGGAACTTAACTCTACTTTCATTGCTCTCATCCCCAAGAAACGTGATGTTTTTTATACCTTCGAAGACTTCAGACCAATTTCCTTGTGTAATTTGATTTATAAGTTGATATCCAAAATCATTGCTACTAGATTAAAGAATATTTTGTCATGTATTATACTGGATGGAAAATTTGGTTTTATTAACAATCATCAAATTCACGATGTAGTGGGAATTGCATGGGAAGGGATGTACACTATCGAAACCCAAAAACTATCAGTTGATATTTTGAATATTGATCTGGCCAAGGCTTATGATAGGGTGAATTGGCTATTCCTTAGAGTACTAATATCATAGGTGGGAATGAATATGAATACATTCAATTGGATCATGGGGTTCTTAGAATCTATTTATTTAGATGTATTGATTAATGGATAACCATATGGGTTTTTCAATACCACTAAAGGAATCCGACAAGGGTGTTCTCTATCCCCTTTATTTTTTATTCTAGTGGAAGAGGCCTTAAGAATGCTCTTCACGAAATAAAAAAGAAGAGGGGAATTGAATGGTATCAGAGTATCTAATTCTATACACGTCACTCACCTATTTTTTGTTGATCAAATCATGATATTTGATTAGGTTTTGATTAGGGATCTAGGAAAAATAAAAGAACTATTTGACTTCTATTGAAAATCCATGGTTATGGTCATAAGTATGAACCAATATGAATTATTGTACTAGAACCTAGATTATGACTTGATGAATCAAGTTTATTTTTTTTTTCCCCTATGAACAAGAGGGAGATGGACTGGGCATTGAAATACATTGGTTTCATATTAAATCATAATGATTATCATTATGAATATTGCTTGTGTCTTTACAACAAAATGGAAATTATGATCCCTATTTAGTGCAATAGAACATTGTACCATGGAGGGAGGTTGGTTTTGGTAAAGGCATTTTTGGAGAGTATATTAGTCTAATAGATGACCATTGCAAAAATTACAAAAGGAATTTTAACGAAAATAAGGAAAACATGTTTCAAATTTTGGTGGTGAGGGAAGAGGGCCATAGAAGGAATCCCTTTAGTTAAGTGGTCCAGACTGTAATTACCCAAGAAGGATGGAGGATGGGGCCTCAAAATATATATATCATTTTAGTTCGGTGTTGGTAGCCAAAATTCAGTGGTGTATGATCAGTATAAAAGGATTGAGGAGTATGGTGATGATATTGAAGTATTTATCATGTATGACTATTGAAGTTTGGTTAAAATTGGAGCAGAATCATTTTCAAGGATCATATATTGTTTGGAAATCCATGGAGAATGCCTTTCCTCTAATTGGAAAGTGGACAACATGGAAAGTGGGGAATGGAAATAGGGTGGGCATGGATAAAGATCCATGGATTAGGGTAAATGGAAACTTTAAATTCTCTAATGCTCTCTTGGATAAGATACATTGTGAAGGGATATTCATGCTCAAGGAGGATGCTTCTCGGGGTCATAGAAACTAGTTCTTGGTCACAAGGATGGAAGAGTGCAAAAGACTTAAATATACATGATAATTTGGCCAAGGAATGGACTAATTTCATGAATCAACTCAATCATTGTTCTATTAAAATCCCAGACAAAGAATACCAACTTAAATGGTCGAAGAACAATGGCTCTAAAGAATACACAAGTAGGCTTGGGTATGCAGCTAGAGTGGAGGAAGATGTGGTACATGAATAATATTGATGGTGGCAAACAGTTCGGGATTTAAATTTTCCATTAAAAAACAAAATTGATCTTTGATTGGCTTTAGCTAATAGACTCCTTACATGGGATAGTGGTCAAAAGAGAAATTGGTCAGGGCCAAACAGATGCATTCTATGTAAGAGAAAGGATGAAAAAATTGACCATATTCTTTTTACTTGTGAATATGCACATATGGTTTGGAAGGAGGTCTCTCAGGATTTCATGGGTGCAATTAAATGGAATAAGATGAATTTGGTTGACTCGCTATTAGACTTTATATCCGATAAGGCTATTGCAGGATATAAGGAAAAAAAAAATATTTTCATTTATGGTATTCGGTGGACAAGAAATCAAATGACCTTCCAAGATATGGTAATTGCCCCTGTGATGGAAACACATAGAATCAGACTTGCAGTGGAAAATGATAAGCACATCCCAAAATTAAAATCGACTAGAGGTCTCATGATGCCATGTATTGATCAAGGGAAGTCATGGGGCTTCTTTGATGATGAAAGTCAAGGAGAACCTAGAATATATGGTGTTGAGGTTGTTCTATTTTTAGACAATCAATATTACTTCCATATATTATATGCAATAGGTCATGGTACTAACAACATGGCTAAAATATTTTTTATGTGGGTGTTATTAAACGTTGCATAGGTTAAAGTTAAATAAGTTCTCCAAGTCTACGGGGATTCTAGACTAATGATAGATTGGGAAAATCTCCGATGAAAAATTAGTATTTTGAGTATGTTTCATATCCTATAGTGTGTGAGGGATAAAATTGACTCTTTTGAGAACATTACATGTACTCATATATACCTTGAATACAATACCAAAGTGTATACTTTGTCAAAAGAGGCCTTGGATGTGCAAGAGTATACACTTAAGATCCTGGAATTTAGAGGAGGCACCCTCATCTTCGATTTAGATTCATCCTTGTTTTAGTATTTCATTTCATTAAAAGTGTGGGAATATGTAATTTTTGTATACATCTATTTGTATGAGTTTTGTAGAAGAGTAGGTATATCCTTCAATTTTGGTGGTAAAATTGTTTTGGCTTTTTTGTTAAAAAAAGTAAGTAGTTGAAGGGCATATGTGAGGCCTGATCACAGAAAATTCAGGTCATTGTGTCATATTTGGAAAGCCCAATGTGTATTTTATTTCACTCTCTAAAATATCAATATAAGGATTTTTTCCCTTAGGAAACACACACACACACATGATTATTATTAACATCTGTTGAATCTGAATTTAGTCTGTCAGAGCTTAAGAAGGTAAGGGATTACTTGGATTTCCTTATGATTTTATTTATGTGCTTGAAAATTTAAGAGAAGCATTCCAAGATCACCAAAGTTTTGTTGAGTTGGAAGGTTAGGAAGGTTGGTAGTGTGACTATTTTGAAATTGAGATTTGATTTGGGTATACGCTGAACATTCTATATTTCTCTATCTTTCTAGACATTTTGTCTGCTCTATATTTCTCCATGATTCTCTAGAGATTAGGGTCTATCACCTGCTTATGTATGTATGTATGTATGTATGTATGTATGTATGTATGTTCATACATGAATACATGCATACATATGTATATGTATATGTATGTATGTTGTTGGAGATATTACACACTCACCTAGTATTTATTTTCTTAAGTTTACTAGTCTACGTTGATGGAAACCCTGGTCAGACATATTCTTCTCTAGATGAGAATAATCTCCCCTAAATAAGGGCACCACATCCTCTTCAGTATTGAGTCAGTTACACCTTAGTGAGACTAGTGGAATGGAGTCATGCATGGAAACCTTGGTATTATCACCAAGTGTTGCATGCATACCTAGGTATTTTTCTTCTTGATATCTTCCTTTTATTATTTAACTCATCTTGAATTCTATACATTTCCTCCATTTTTTAGTCCTTGATCCATTTGCTTGAGAATAATTCTTCAAATAGTTCCCATGTAGTGCTTTGTCTAGTATCTTCGTCAAGGTTATACCACCATTTACTGGCTTCACCATTCAAATAAATACCTACCAAAGAAGGAGTCTTGCAATGTTTCCTTATCATTCTCAACCATTCCCCGAGATTGATTTCATCTGTATCTTCATCTCCACTAAAGTTAGGTATTGTCATTGATTCTTAATTGAGGTCTACTATAATCCTAAACTTCCAACCTTAATACATTAAGGATAGTGATATCAGTTAGATATAATCCTTTCTCCAATATAATATTCTATGTTTTTTCTTTCTAATGGTTTTTGAATCAGCTCAATCGGACATCCCAATCAAAAGTTATGATAGTTTTAAGTGACATACCTTTGAAAACCCTTATCTGGAGTTGGTCTTCCTAGCCGAACTTCCTTTTGATCTATCTCTGCAATTTCGTCCCTTTTGAGTCTGAAATTGTGACTTGTAGTTCTCTGAAATGTATTCTTTGAAATTCCATAGGTTTGACCAAAATTGGATGTGTCAAATGAAATTAATGATAACTTTCCCAAACCTTGTTGACTTTTTTCCTTTCCAGGAGAGATAACTTGTACAGTGTTCCACGCGCACACTATTTGATGTATGATTATAAAAATTGTACCATAAATAATAAGAATAGTACTTGTTTCAATAAAATTGGTCCCATGGAATTTGGATCTTCTATGAAGAAGTTATGATTGTGTTACACAGAATACCTGTTTGAGACTAGTTACAAGACTAGTCAAAAACCCTAACTTACACAGAGTGTATCTACGAAAGTAAAATGACCCAAAATATGAAATGCATACCAAAGGTACTAGGATAAGTCTTCACAATATCATATAGGTTTAACCATATGAAGTGGCTCCCAGAAAACATTATAGTGAAATTTCCAAAATGACTGTATTGAGGAAGAAAAACCCTAGGATCGATGCTCTGATACCAAATGTAATGATCCAAATGCTTAAATTATCATAAAATTACATAAGTATAGAATGTGAG
>ML783707.1:863472-876734 GCA_009831015.1 Picea engelmannii
CGTTGAAGAATCTGGGCAAAGTTGTCCATCATCGCGTTCCTTTGTTTCTCGAGGGCCTCCTCGAGCAACATTTTGATAGGATCTCCTGCTCCCTCATCTTTCTTTTCTTCCCCCATGGGCGGTCGTCGGGGTTTGAGAGGCTGATCTCGCAAAGGTTCAACCAGATCGAGTCCCAACTCCTTATACCCTGATCTCATTGGGGACATGCAAAGAAGGATCGAGAATGAGCAGATCGCTCTGATACCACTGATCTGGATTTATGTAGGAACACAATGAAATGCAGAAATACACATAAATGCAGAGATGCAGTGGAAATAAGACTTCATTTCATAAATAACAAATGACTAAAATATGCTTACAGACAGAATGGAAATAAACTAGCTAGGGCGCTGGTAGCTTATCTCTGAGAAAATATGTGGCTGCTACTCGCATCCATGAGAAGATGATTACAATGAGGCTCTGAAGGCCCTTTTACAATAAATAGGAATTCCAAAAGTCCTAAACATCCAAAAACCTAACCCTGGGAGATGAAGCGCCAAAAGTCATGTGGGCCCCGTTTGGGTAAGTTGGTGCATCAACTTCCCGGGGTTGTAACATTTTCATATGATCTTCGTTTTAGGCGTATGATAGCTCATTGGAAAGATATATCTGAGGCCTACAATGCTCGAGACAAAATAGCATCGTTAGATGCTATTTTGCGACAGCAAAATACCCAAAAAAACATTGTTTAGGGCCTCAAAATAGCCTCGAAAGTTCAGGACCCGAAAAAACTGCTAAAAATAGTAAACTGTTGAAAACTGAAAAACTGAAAGAAGCAATGGTGGGGGTTCAAGTGGAATAGGTGGGTGGCCACCAATATCCACTTGGATCAATATATGCCCCCACTTTGGGTCGTATCATATACATTTAGCCCCATATATGATCCCCTTGGGTCATAATAGAGGGAACACTTACCTTGTGATCATCACAAAAAAATGCACCACACATGTACATGCAAGATTCTATCCTGACTCCACTAGTGATTACTGTGTTAATTGATGATTGCATGGACCAGTTAACTAGGAGTAGGTGGAAAATACTTCGGTTCCTATCAATGAGTGTCTAGATCTCTCTAGATCACTACTAGGGTACATTCATTACTCATGTAGCCTATATCTATTGTAAATTATTCACTCTTTGAGTCTGGAATACACTTGATACAAGTATTTCATTATACTCTCTTCTCTTTTCTCTTGCAAGCTTTCTATGTCCATTTTCTACTAGCTAGGTTCACTGTGAAAACTGCACATGGTATCAGAGCCTTGATTGCCAGGAGAAAGAGAATAATCATTTTTATTTGTAGGTACAGGAGGAAGATACAGTGAGATAGAATGGATTTTTCACCAAAAATTATTCTTACGCCACATAATTATTTGGAGTGGAAGCCAAATATTCTACTACTTCTCAGAAGTAGAGGCTTATACCAAATAACCATGGAAACAGAAGTAGAGCCTGATTCCAGCAATGATAAAAATTATTTTCTCATCAGACAAGACATGTCTCTCGTATTTATATGCATATCTATTTCTCTTGAACTACAATATCATGTAGAGGAGGAACCACTCTCAACTCCGAACAAACTATGGACCAGATTGGAGGTTTTATTTGGGAATAAGGAAGATTGTGAAGATTGCATGCAAGAGATTAAAAATATAAAGCCAGCAAAAAATCCCTCGGAATATCAAGCCTCCCAGTGTGAAGATCCTTCTACACGAGTATTTTCACATCTTTTTGTTCCACTCATTGGAGATTCATGTTTACTCCATTTCATATATGTTTTTTTAATCACATGAAGAAGATATCATGTTGAGGTTTTCCCTCTTTCTTCTATTTTCATTGTTTCATTCTTAGATGCATTATACAATGGGTACCTAACATGGCCTTGGTTGTCGAAACCAAATCATTATTTACACCCTAGCAGTGTTCATCAGGGGTGTTGGAGATATTATACACTCACCTAGTATGTATTTTCCTAAGTTTACTAGTCTATGTTGAGGATGCCCCTGGTTAGAGATATTCTCCTCTAGATAAGGGCGCCACATCCTCTTCAGTATTGAGTTAGTTACACCTTAGTTAGACTAGTGGAGTGGAGTCATGCATGGAAATCTCGGTATTATCACTAAGTGTTGCATGCATACCTTGATATCATCACCATGAGGGAAAACTTATCTTGGGATCATCACCAGGAAGGTACCACACATGTGTGTACATGAGTCTCTCCTCAATCCACTAGTTCTTACTCAGTTAATTGATGATTGCATGGAACAATTAACTAGGAATAGGTGGCATATTACTTCAATTTATGTCAATAAGTGTCTAGATTTCTCTAGATCACTACTATGGTGCATTAGTTACTCATGTAGACTATATCTATTGTAAATTATTCACTCTTTGAGTGTGGAATACAATTGATACAATTATTTCATTGTACTCTCTTCTCTTCTCTCTCTCAAGCTTTGTGTGTTCATTTTCTACTAGCTAGGTTCACTATGAAAACTTCACATGTGTATGTATCTTTTCTTTTAACTTTAAATTAGGGTAGACATTGTATTTTTGTATTTACTAATATTTTATAAAATTTAAAGTTCCACGTTTTAGCTCCAAGTTGAGCATGGAAGAAATTACACATTTCCTTCAGACTGGGATGTAGAAAGTGTCTTTCAATTCAATCAATAGAGGTTAGACTAGGTGTCATCATTAATGTATGATTTTTGTCTTTTGAAAAAAAGAGATTAATATATGTATAATTTAACAAAGTCAAAAGTTATTAATAAAAAATACTAAAAATTGGAGGTTTTGATCTTATCCCTCATATTCACAAACTTTGCAATATATCAATGAGACAAGTTTTCATAAACTTTGGATAGAAATCTCATTATTCCTAGCTTTTGAAAAAATCACCAAAATATCCCCTTAAATTATAAAACCATAATGATTAGTTAGTTTTTAGCCAAGTTATATTGAATAATTATAAAAAATAAGACTAGATTATGGTTATAAATTGAGGAAAAAGAAATCCCTCTTTGACACACTTGTTGGTCATGTTATCTCATATGGATGTGAAGTCATGGCCTTCAACATCTCTTAAGAGACATGAGATAAAATTGAGCAATTCCAAAGAGATGATAAGTTTATACTTATTCCATAACCATTAATACTCACCACAATAAAGATGATATATGAGAATGCTAGCATGAATAAATTTCCAATCATTAAATTCTTTATTGAATAAAGTTTTAATATCTCACCAGTGATAAAATTTTGAGGATTGGTCTTAATTTGAATATGAAAGGTATACATTCATCGAATATTTTTATGATAAAAAAATTTAAAAATAGTTTCACTTGAATTAAAAATAATAATATAAGTATATACTTCATGAAAAAATGTTAAATTGATATATACACTATCGTGGATATTCGTCTGGACAACTTGTCACAACAAATCTAACAAAATACTAAATATTTACTCTAAAGGTTAATTTCCTTTAGATCTCGGATTCTTTAATTATTGGTTTTCTGCTTAAAAATGTATGAAATAGATGAAATGTGAAAAATAGAGAAGAAAAATAAAATACTCACAGACTATCCAAAAATAAACACAAGATATAACCTAGGAAACCCAATATAGGAGAAAATCCAACTAGAAGGTGAGGTCGCTCTACTCTATTTTCTTCAAATGAAAGTACAAAGAAAGAAGCACTCTATGTGGAGTTTCCTTTGGAATTGTGGCATGTATGGCTTCTACAAAATCTCTCCTCCTCTGTTATTCTCTCAAAATACCACTCCTAGGTGCTCTAATCATCTATGGAATAGATACAATGCTAAAGAATGGAACCCTTTCTCCTTCTATTGTTCCAGTATTTAACATACCTTGATATCTATCTATGGGTAGGGTTCTTACTTTCAACCCTAAATTAGTGATGAGGTTTAGATCTTCTGAAATATTCTTGGAATTCCATGCATGGCTATACCCATATGTTTGAGTAAAGGGGGGCAGGTGCAACATCCACTCATACCATTGTGGTCAACAAGGAAGGTCAACCTGTGGGAGGAATAAATTTCACATGTGAGCTCTGATTGAGACATGGTTTACATTATTGGAAAGGTATCAGAGTGTAGAAAACTGTCAAGGGTGTGTGCACAAGTTTTGGACACTCAAACCCAAAAAAGTGTCATTTAATTACTCAAATGGATCTGAAAGGTTATGGACCCCAATTTTCAAACTGGGACCTAACACTAAATGACCCTACAAGATGATTCCTCCAATTTTTTCCACTCTGAAAGAATCAATATAAATTAAAAATAATATAATGATCCAATCTAGATCATACCTCCCCATTTAGAGAGGATTTTGGTCCCCAAACGATTTACGAAATGACGTGAGGAAAATTTTATCTTCTCCCCGGAGTACTGTTGTAATCTAGGGAAAAGTACGATAGAGTTACCTGTAGTTCCTTACATAGAGAACATGTATGTTATAGTATTATACACACACACACAAACAAACATACATGTAAGCATACACAAATTAGTGGGAGAAAAAAACATATTCCCTTTATTATGTACAAAAATAGCTAACCTTTCCTCTGTTACATAGTCACATATATATACTTGTATTTGAAATTACCTATTAGTTACAAGTTCTTAACTACTTTGGTCAGTCGAATCTAACTGTCTGTTCAACCGACTCCTATACTAGACTTATGCAGTAGACTTATTTGGTTGCCTAGTAGGTTTAGTCGGCAGGGCCAACTATCCCCTACTACATCCCATCCCTCCTCAATTCCTTGCCCATCCCAAGCAAGGGGGAGGATGTGACTATTACAATGGTAATAATTTATAGAGATAAAGGTCACAATTTTGAAAATGAGAGATAGAATATTTAGAATGATTGTCTTTGTTTGATATTCTATTATTCCCTTTTAATGATTTGCTAGATTTGTTCAAGTCATTATTGAATCAATTTGAGAAGAGTAGGAAATAATTTTGGATGATGAAAAACAAGTGCACATTTATCGACCCTAGCTCATTCAGTATAGATACTTTGAACTCGTGCAGTTGGTGTAAATTGTGTGTTCCTGTACTGGGGCCTTCTTTCTCAAAAATTTGTTCTATCACCACTTTTGTTGAATGACGTTGGTTGTGGTGGTAACTTTTTAGCTCGAAGAATGACCTTGTTCTTCCTATTGATCCCAGTCCTTTATTGATGTAGGCATGTGAAAGTTATGATTCCCCTTTATTTGAACTATGTAGGAATCAATTGATAGCTAGATGGTACCAAAGTGCCTTAGGAATAATTGTGTAATGTCCCATCGATGTTGCGGATTTCCATTGTTGATGGAGAGGGGACCTTCTCTCCTTTGTGAAAACAAGTGAGGCTCCTCATGATGTTGGTAGAAATTTGTCCCTCCTAGAGGAAAAATACATGTAGATGGATCCACTCTCATGACTTCAGCTCTTCCTCATATACAACAGACTCTTCTTCCAATTGATTTCTTATGCCTCCCCCTTGGTATTTTTATGGCTCTTTTGGCATGTGTCTAGAGAGGCTAATTTGATGTAGTCTCTCTTTTCACTAAAATCCCCTTAGATGAAGCCATCCAAATTGTTAAAGAACTCACCGATCCAGATAGAGCTAAACTAGCCGAAGTCTGTCTATGCTCCACCTTCTTCAGTTACCAAGGAGAGTTCTATGAACAAACCAGCGGCGTAGCAATGGGCTCCCCATTGTCCCCCATTGTTTCCAACTTGTTCATGGAGAATTTTGAAAAGAAGGCCCTGGACTCCTTTCCCTTAAAACCCTCAAGGTGGAAAAGGTATGTTGATGATACAAATGTTCTCTGGCCCCATGGAAAAGATGAACTACAGAAATTCTTTCTACACCTAAACAACATATCCAAAGATATTAAATTCACCATGGAACTCGAAGAGAACGATAGCATCCCCTTCCTAGACGTTCTTATCAAAAGGAAAAGTAATGGTGATCTTGGACATGCGGTGTATAGAAAGAAGACCCACACTGAGAACTATCTCCATGCCAATTCCCATCACCACCCCAACCAAAAACTAGGCGTCTTAAAAACCTTGGCCACTAGAGCCATAAGAATCTCTGATGAAACACACCTAGATAAGGAAACAAATCACCTTACCAAGACTTTTAGGAACATAGGGTAAAAACAAAAAGACATTAAGAACGCAATAAGCAAAGCCCTAGAAAGAAAACGCAATAACCACATTGCCCCTCAAGAACAAAACCCTAATAGAAGTGCCTACCTTCCGTACATCCAAGGAGTAACCGATAGAATTGCAAGAATACTCAGTAAAAAAGAGATTAAAACCTCCTTCAAACCCCTTGTAACCATCAAACAAAGCATGAGATCCGTTAAAGACAAACTTAACCCTCACAATGGCAAAGGAATCTACAAAATAGAGTGCTCATGTGGTAAATGCTACATTGGTGAAACCGGTCGCTCCTTCCAAGTTAGGATAAAATAACATGGAGCTGACATCAAGAACGAATGCATCCGCACCTCCGCCCTAGCTAAACACTCCATCAAAACTAGACACCATGTTCGCCTAGAAGACACCAAAATCCTCGCCAAAGAGAATCACCTCTTCAAACGTCGTATTAGAGAAGCCATTGAAATCCGTAAACACCCTAGTAACCTTAACAGAGATAGTGGACTAGAACTGAGCAAAAATTGGCTCCCCCTGCTCCACAAAAAACAACAATAAACTTTGGATTAGAACCCAATTTTTACCTTATAACATAATAAACCCTAATATTAAACCCATAACAAGCACACCTTAACCTCTTATCATATTAACCTAATAATTAATTTTAAATAAAATACCCTAAAATTATTAATATACTATCTTAACCTTTAAATAAACAAAAATTCAATAAACCCTAGTAATTTCTTATAAAATAATTAAATTTATTAAATAATTAATTATAAATTAAACCCTAGAAAATTAAATAATTTATTTAGAGACCTTAGTACACAACCTTAAACTAATTAGAAACCATTATTTCCTTTTAACATAATAAACCCTAATATTAAACCCTAGACAAGCACTCCTTATTAACCTAACCCTAGAATTAACAATTTAATTTACCCTTAAACTAAACCCCAGAACATAATTATTTATAAATAAATAAATAAACCCTAAAATTATCATAACCTTTAATAAACAAGAATTTAATAAACCCTAGTGATATTTTATAAAATAAATCTATTAAATAATTCTACTTAGCCGACACTAAGAAACTTTCCCACTTCCAGTATTTATACCATCTCTTCCCTCTCTCTTAAAACCCAGGCTCTTTGTCCTGAAGATGGATCCTGATCTGGATCCGAAACGTCGACAATCTAATGACTACACTGTGGCTTTTCCGATCAAAACTAAAAGGTCCAAATTATTACTACAATATTTAGTGTTGCTTCTTCTAAACTTTGTTGAACCTCCTTGAATTTTTCATATTCTTCTTGGAGGATTGTTGTCATTTGATGGGTCATTGGTTTTTGTTTTCTTCTCATAGTTTGATTATGTAGTTGCTTCATATCTCTATTTTCTTTTTTTAGCTCTCGTATTTCATGTTGAATTCGAGCACTTTCATCGACCACTACTTCCATCATTCCTTTAAGTGCTTCCAAAGGGTCCATTTCTTTTGTCAGTTGTTCTATACCCAATTTTTCCTTTACCAATGTTGTATAGCCTTGTAATACCTCTTTCTCATTTTCTTTTATTTATGTCAATTGGTCTCCTTCCTTCATAGCTCTCTTCCACCTCTTTGTTGACTATTTCATGATTTTTTTATAAAGGTCGAAAATATGTTCTTTGGATGCTATTGACGGGTCGAAAACCATTTCAAAGGTTGGGTCAAATGGCTCAAACTGTCTGAATGTTGTAAAAGTAATCACCTTGGAGGTGGTGTTTTTCTTCTTCTTCTTCTCTTTCTTTTTGGACTTTTTCTCTTCTTTGTCTTTATTTTTTTCTCCAACTTTGTCTTGATCTTTTCTAGAGTCATTCCCTTTATTTGTTTGATTTTCCTTTCTGGGGTATTCTTTAGTGTTGTCCCCTCTATATATCTACATGTTATTTTCCATATTTTCTTCACCATTCTTTTCAACATGTTCAATCATGTCATCTTGATATCTATTTTCATTATTCTTGGGGGCTGATGATTGATATTTATGAGGGTTTACAGGGGGATGGATTGTTTTGTCAGGTGTTCCTTCTGCAGTATTACTCTCCCCTTTATCCTGCATGTCAGTGTTCTAGGTTGAATATTCTAGTCTAGTTTCTATGTCATGCCCCTTATCCATCTGATATTTATGTTGTTCCTTTTATGTTCCCTTGTTGGTTTTCTCAGGGAGTTCGACTTCATTTTTCGGCTCCATTGTGGGTTTGTTGGTGGTTGGTTTTTGTAAGGGGATTGTGTGCTTTATTGCCTAGTTGTGTATTCCCCCTTGTCCTCCAACCTCTTTGTGTGTTTGTGTATCACTTCTTTCTACGGATACACTACGATGGATCGATTGGTTTTCTTTTTCTTATCATTTTCTAACTGTGATGAGTCAGATGGGGACAAATTACTTTTATGAGCTAACACGACTGTATGTGTCTCTATGCTTACACTATTTTTCATCATTACTTCAACTTCTTCTGATTCGAAGTGATTTGGTTTTCCTTGTTCTCTTTCACTAAGTGTTTTATACAGTTGATCTGATACTATGTCCTCATAATATACTTGCAAGTGTCCTCTCCTTATTTTTTGTGTTTCCTTTATTCCTTATTTGTTGATACTTATTCGATAATGGGGACATGGATGGTCAATAGTGATTCTCTAATTAAGTTGAATGTTCCCTTCCTTTTTATTTGTATTTTTGGGACATGATTGGTACTTGGAGTTGGTCAATTTTATTTTTGTTGATGAGTGGCAGAAATATTTTTCATGTTGCGCTTTCCTCCTATTGATCCTCTAACCTTTGTTTTTTCTAGTTCCTTGTTTCGACGTGCTTGTTGATAGAAAAAAAAATTCTATGTGCTTTGGAACGTTTTTATTTTAAGTTTATCATGGCTTCCTTGAATATTGGCCCAATGCTTGATTGTAACATTTTTCTAGTTGCAGATACTTCCCATTGGGTATGCTTCTCCTGCCATTTAGCCTGATGGGATATATTATTTGTAATAGTGGTGATTTTTATTTCATCAAAGGATCGTCTAAATTTAGTGAAGTTTCTGATTGTAATGTATCATGCCAAATACCTCGTCATCTTTGGCATATGATTGTTCTTTTTCTCTCTCATACTTTTTCACAAGATATCCTTGTACTTTATTAAAACTTCATGTTTTTAATAGTCTCATCTAATATTGCAAGTTGATCTTTAATATTTTTAAGGTATATATATATATGATACATGTTGAATTTGAGTAACTATCTCATCAACCACTTACATCAATATATAACCAAATCTCTTCTCCACTCTTATCATGAGATTAACTTGGCCTACAATACTTTTTGTCATTGATGCCTACCTCTTCTCTGGATACATCCTTTGATATCTTCTTAATGTTAAAGAAACTATAACTAGGTTTCAACATATTTTTATTTGTTTTCATTTAATTTGTTTATATCAATTATTAGCATGGTTTGGGATGCCAAATTATTGGCTTATGCCCTATGACAACTCCACATAATTAGTTTGGTCAAAAATATATTGGAAAATAACCCAAAAATTATTGAAATATTTGGAAATGAATTTACCTCCAATTGTCCTTTGTGTGGTCAGTGTTCTAGGTTGAATCTTCTAGTCTAGTTTCTATGTCATGCCGCTTATCCATCTGATATTTATGTTGTTCCTTTTATGTTCCCTTGTTGGTTTTCTCAAGGAGTTCGACTTCATTTTTCGGCTCCATTGTGGGTTTGTTGGTGGCTGGTTTTTGTAAGGGGATTGTGTGCTTTATCGCCTGGTTGTGTATTTCCCCTTGTTCTCCAACCTCTTTGTGTGTTTGTGTATCACTTATTTCTATGGATACACTACGATGGATCGATTGGTTTTCTTTTTTTTATCATTTTCTAACTGTGATGAGTCAGATGGGGACAAATTACTTTTATGAGCTGACTCGACTATATGTGTCTCCATGCTTACACTATTTTTCATCATTACTTCAACTTCTTCTGATTCGAAGTGATTTGGTTTTCCTTGTTCTCTTTCACTAAGTGTTTTATGCAGTTGATCTGATACTATGTCCTCATAATATACTTGCAAGTGTCCTCTCCTTATTTTTTGTGTTTCCTTTATTCCTTATTTGTTGATACTTAATCGATAATGGGGACAGGGATGGTTGATGGTGATTCTCTAATTAAGTTGAATGTTCCCTTCCTTTTTATTTGTATTTTTGGGACATGATTGGTACTTGGAGTTGGTCAATTTTCTTTTTGTTGATGAGTGGCAGAAATATTTTTCATGTTGCGCTTTCCTCCTATTGATCCTCTAACCTTTGTTTTTTCTAGTTCCTTGTTTCGACGTGCTTGTTGATAGAAAAAAAAATTCTATGTGCTTTGGAACGTTTTTATTTTAAGTTTATCATGGCTTCCTTGAATATTGGCCCAATGCTTGATTGTAACATTTTTCTAGTTGCAAATACTTCCCATTGGGTCTGCTTCTCCTGCCATTTGGCCTGATGGGATATATTATTTGTAATAGTGGTGATTTTTATTTCATCAAAGGATCGTCTAAATTTAGTGAAGTTTATGATTGTAATGTATCATGCCAAATACCTCGTCATCTTTGGCATATGATTGTTCTTTTTCTCTCTCATCCTTTTTCACAAGATATCCTTGTACTTTATTAAAACTTCATGTTTTTAATAGTCTCATCTAATATTGCAAGTTGATCTTTAATATTTTTAATATATATATATATATATATGATACATGTTGAATTTGAGCAACTATCTCATCAACCACTTACATCAATATATAACCAAATCTCTTCTCCACTCTTATCATGAGATTAACTTGACCTACAATAATTTTTGTCATTGATGCCTACCTCTTCTCTGGATACATCCTTTGATATCTTCTTAATGTTAAAGAAACTATAACTAGGTTTCAACATATTTTTATTTTTTTTCATTTAATTTGTTTATATCAATTATTAGCATGGTTTGGGATGCCAAATTATTGGCTTATGCCCTATGACAACTCCACATAATTAGTTTGGTCAAAAATATATTGGAAAATAACCCAAAAATTATTAAAATATTTGGAAATGAATTTACCTCCAATTGTCCTTTGTGTGGTCAGAATCAACCATAAAAAAATTGACCCTCCTTTTCATCAATGTGACTTTCATCTTGAAAATGCTACTTTTGAAAACAGTAAATTAGGGACCAACACATTCCTCTCCTCCCATAACCATGTAAAATTTATAAAGGAATAAAGTATGGAAAACAAATAAAAATGTACAATAAACTAGGACACCACAACACCTTCTCTAGTCATATTAAATACATGTAGGGTCCAGTAAAACAACCTTATTAGTTCATGTTGAAGTCAATCCAGGGACTAGATCATTTGATTTGGCATTGAATGTAAATTAGTTCATGTTTTACTTTTAATACATCTACTGTATCCTAACTTTTTAGGATGGTTTGTATTTTTTCTTATTAAATATTTTACGAAAAATTATTTGTTTCCAATCTTATTAGTTCTAACATTTCGAAGTCTTATTTCAGGCTTCACTCCTTGATCTAGGTGGATAATAGTGACCACCCATATGTTCCACTAATTCAGAGTGGCTCCACATCTTGGCAGTTTTTCTACGGTTTTTTTGGGTCCCAAACTTCTGGGGCCATTTTGAGGCCTTAAACGATGTTTTCTTGTCTCAAAAATGCCTAGGATATAACGAAAGGAAGGTGCTAGATTGAAAGGAATGTGTACTCCTTGGACATAATTTTTTTATGAGGTACTGAGTGTCCCAAATAGAGATCGTATGAAAAAAATTTGTCCCCGAGAAGTTGATGTACCAACTAACCACATTGAAGCCCACAAAGCTTTTGGTGTTTCATCTTTTGGGGTTAGGGTTTTTAATGTTTATGGTTTTCTCATTGATGATTTATGTTAAAAGGAATTTTTGGCCTATTTGTAATTAGCTTCTTTCTAATGAGTGTAGTTTTCACATATCTATCTTGATAGATAAGCTACCATCATTCTAGCTACCTTGTGTGCTTTCCAGTTTTACATTCTTTTGCATTCCAGACAATCATTAATAGAATATGATTTTAACTGTATTATTGTGTTTCTTAGAATATCTCAATGTGTTTCCTTGTTATTTTGTTTCCTTCATTTCATTCTCAAAATAATCCAAATCAGTGGTATCAAAGTGGTCTTCTCTTTATCATTTCTTAGTGCATGTCCCCGACGAGGTCGGGGTATAGATAGTTGGGTCTCAAGATAGTTTCTCTTAAGGTAAAACACTCTCACCATTTGAAGTGGTGATCTGGATTATTTTCGGCACGAAATGAGAGCGGAGATATAATAAAGAAATGCACAGAGATATTGCAGATATTCAATAATATAACAGAAATGTATCAGAGATGCAACCATAAACATAGATATACAGTAATACACAATTTCTATTAATCAAAGAAATGTACAGAGACTGTAAAAATACAGAGTGAAAGACTTGCTAGAATGGTGGCAGCTTATCTCTGAGAAGGGATGTGACGGCTACTCGCATTCGCAAGAAGATGATTACAATGAGGCTCTAGAGGCCTTTTTACAATAGACGAGAATGCCAAAAGTCATATACATCCAAAAAACCTAACCCTAGGAGATGAAGCGCCAAAAGTCATGTGGGCCCCGTTTGGGTAAGTTAGTACATCAACTTCCCGGGGTCATAACTTTTGCATACGATCTTTGTTTTAGGCATGTGATAGCTCGTTGGAAAGGTATCATCGAGGAGATTCATTTTGGGGGCTCAATCATGCCTTCAGCTATCATTGAGAACCTCGATCTCAAAAAACCTTCATTTAGGCCCTCAAAATGGCCCTGGAAGTTAAAACCTGCTAAAAATAGTAAATTGCCAAAATGGCCAGAAAACTGTTTTGAGCCATTTGGAAAATGTGGGTGGCCCCCGATATCCACCTGGATCAATCCTCCCTCCTTAGGAAGCAATGGTCTCCATTGCGTTAAGTTCCCGAGGGAGAGGG
>ML783707.1:901993-912771 GCA_009831015.1 Picea engelmannii
GGCTAATGGTAGTGTTCTTTGTCATTTATCCAAGCTTAGGTAAGCCAAAAAGGTATAGATGAGGAGTATAATAGGGTAGTGGGGATGTCAATTTAGAGGCTCAACATTCCCCCATGCCAAAACCATTGCATGTCCTCATGCAACTGAAACAACTCAAAAAATTTTAAAATTTGAGACTCCATTCTTTACTTTTGTGGATCAATGATGTTGATGGCTAAGGCTTCTGCTTTCAGCTCCCTTTTTATGACCCTAATGTATTGTAAGAGTCTTAGTACCTTCTTGATCTTATTAGAATTATCTTCATGGTCATCTTGAAGTTGTTGGTTGGTTGCCTTCAGTTGTTCATTTTCCTTTTTGATATACCTGTCCAATAGTTGGTATTCCTTCACTTCTTGTTTGAGTTCTTGGTTTTGTTTTTGCAACTCCCCAATCTTTTTTTTAATTTGTTCTTTTGTTAAGGTTCTTGTTGACCCCATTGTTTATGGCTAGATGTATTCTCTTTCCTCCACTTCCTCCCTCATCCCACATAAAGTAATAGTAATTTGTTCCTTAGTCAAGCTAGGGATGTCATCCTGGACTGATAGGTCTTCAAAGGGGGAGGTAAGATCTATTGGTTCTTCATGTGTATGAGGACTGACAACTGCTTTTCCTTTCTTTTCCATGCTCCTTATGGTTCTTTTACAAGGGGGTAATGGATCAGAGGTTCTCACAAGCTTCCTTTTCTTCTTTTATGTTCGTGGAATGGTTACAGGGGATTGTTCTATAGATTGTTCATCTTTATTTTTTGAGCTATTCTTTTCTTTCCTCACAGTTTTTGTCTTATGACCTTTCTCCTCAAGTGCTACTATTGAGGTCTCCTCCACTAATTTGGATTTACCTTTTGATTCTTGACTTTTAAAAATCTTATCAACTGTGGAAGAGGGCCCTGCTTGTTTACTAGCTTTATCTTTTTGGCTCACTGTTCTGGAGGATGATGGAGTTACCTTATCTTTCTTGCCATTTTTCTCTTGAGGTTCCTTATCTTTCTCTGGAGCAGGCTAGGCTCCCTCTACAGATTTTTTTTCTGTGGGAAGGTGTTGAGTGATGAGGATTTTCCAGCTAATCCCTTGCTTCCTGATTTCATGTATAACTAACATCTTAATAAGACCTTGATGATAAATGCTAGTCTTCTCAGTTTTGGATAGGGATTTGACACCTCTTACCATCTTGTTTAGACTCATCCATAAAAAAATATGGGAAATCAATTTCAAGACCTCCTTCAAAGTGTAACAAAAGTCTAAGATGATATTGGAAGGTTACAGCATACCTGCCCTCACAAGTGAGGAATCATTGAAGAATAGCAAGCATTGGATGATACTCTTCCTTGATATGGTTCCTAGGAATCCCCTTTTTCCAATCAGGGTGTTGATGGTCTTCTTTTAGAAATCGTTGACACATTTCATTGTTGATTCCTACTCCTTTGAAATACTTGGCTCCTCTGTTAGGTAATCCTATGGCTTCCCTTAAAGTTGCTTCATTGATTGTTAGCTGCAGATTGCCTATGTGAAAAATCTCTCCATCGTAACCCTGAATAAATGCGTGAGATACCTTCTCATGACAGCCTGTGAATTTCTCCAAAAATGGCATCCATCCTGCTCTAGCATACTTCTCTCTACACAACTGGAACTCCTCAGTATCTCTATAAATCTGGAAGACCGGTTCATGTCTACTTACAACCATGTTTATAAACTGTGAGTAAAAATTGGGTTGTAGTGTAAGGATTTAGTCAGCTTATGAGAGTAATGGTTTGGTACCAGAGATCGTAGGGAGAAGTAAGCTCGGAACTGGAGAAAGGTTGGTAAAGGCAAAAAACTATGGTGATGGCATCACTAATTCGAATGGTGAGTTTAAGTAAAGATGTCACAAAGGAAAATTAAGACAAGATGAGGCTCATCTGGATGGTTTCTCCACCCAAATCAGCCATTTCATTTCTTCCCGTTAGTGCAATGATGGGGATGGAATGTTGGGTGTCGAAGAATCATTGTTGTTTGGGATAGGTGATTGGATTTCTGAGCGGTGAATTTGATGTTGAATCGTGGTTCATGACACAAGATACATTCGTTATTGCTTAAGGACGAATCATGTTCGTGGTTCATCATTACTAGACATGCTCCATATTCACACTTTTGATGTGATTTTGCCTTCAATCATTTTCAAGTACTTATGTGATGAGAGGATTGATTAAGGTTAAGCATATGGGTATGAGGGAAGTGAAAGTTAGGTGCATGGTTTTAACACTAAGGTCATAAGATCTAGTATACATTTTCATGCCTATTGTAGTTTTATAAGCAAAGGAAAATAAATAATACCATGTTACCTTTACTTTTACCATTGTATAATCAATGCCCATAGAATATGTGATTGCCTTTGTATTTAAAGCTTGTATATTGTCAGAGTTCATCTTTTTTAGGCTAGAGATTTTTGGAAGCTTGGTACTGGAATTTCCTGTACTTCATGAAACTTCTTTATGTTGTGCTTATCTTCTTTTGTGTCTGGTTCTGCAGGGTTGTAGGGTGAAAATGTTGGTTTCTAAAGATGAGATGTGAATCTGAAAAAGAGTTTTGAAGGAGCTCTTTGACCCTCCCCCATGCCAAGGATGTTGCATATCCTTATGCAAGAAGATTCAACACTCTGTATCATAATGGAGAAAAGATGATAAGAGAAAAGAAACCAAATCAAATTCCAAAAGTACATTTATCACCTAGCATATGATCACATGCCTAAAAAATTGAAATTTCCTTTCTTTTGATGACTTATTAACAAGGGTAGCATTCAGCAGTGACAACGGGGAGGTTTTTATATTTTTGCCAGAAGAATAGATCCAACCTAACTTGCTTCAGAGATTTACTATCATTAGATGTTATGGATAAATTTCACAGTATAAGTAGATTAGACTCTCTAGTTAGGGCTCCACTCTTAAGAAGTTTCCTTCTTGGGTAATGTAGGCTTTTAGATGTCAGACCGATAAAGTTGACATAGGGTAATTCTCAAATGGACATTTGCTTGTAGTAATTGTCTTGTCTGTTAATCTGGAGTTTGTATCTCATAAAAGTCAACAGTGACCTTTGCTTGTAGAGTTCATTTTTTAGATGACAAAAGTGAATTTTTCAATCAGACAAGTATAGATGAGACATTTCTCAACCAGAACCCACTTCCAGAAAGCCTGTTCAGTGCTTCGGTGGGGTAGTTGTGATAATTAGTGAGAGACATCCCTTCTCTAGGTAGAATGCCCCATTACCAACAGGCCTGTTCAGTACCATGATGGGTTTTCCTAGTCATACCACAGACTGGTACCCGCTGCCAGCAGACCTATTCAGTATCTCAGTGAGTTAGTCTCTTAAACCCTTTTTCCATCAGAGGCTTCTTATCCATAGTCACCTATTTCGATTTTTATTAAAGAGTGCTTTTGCATGGTGACAGGGGAGGCTCGTCTGAAAACCTTTTTACAGGCTGGGATGGTATTGGGTTGGAAGGTATATTCTCTTATTTGGATGTCTTTAAAGATTTGTCTGAAGGAAAAAAAACTTATGTATTGCACATTAGATCCAAATGTATAATTTTGTTTGAGTTTGTCCATAAGAGAATGACCTAAAGTTACCTTAGGGTATTGATACATCCTCTTCCATAAAAAAAAATCTGGTGTGCCCATGATAGAGAGTGTTCATATACTCATATGTTACTCTTTAGAAAAGATAATCCAATGAATACTATTGAAGTCTAGTTAGGGTGAGATGGTTACTTGTAGGCTAATATAGTTTTTATCCCTTTAATCATGTTGAAATATTGGATAAAGGCAACCTCTAGAATTTGAAGCAGATTAAGCATGGTTCTTTTAACAATCATAGGTAAAGATTATGTCTTCTTTGTCACCCAAAAGAAATTAAAATACTTCCTTTTAGCTAGCAACAGAACCAAAAGAAATTAAAAATTCTTCCTTTTAGCTAGCAACAGAACCAAAAGAAATTAAAGATACTTCCCTTTAGTCAGCAACAGAACCAAAAGAAATTATTGCTTCATAAGGCTGCCATTTGATGCTTCATTTGGCTTCTTGGTTCCATCTTAAGTGGTTGTTGCATCGCTTCATACTTCATATTAATTGACATAAGATTTTGAAATATGCGTAGCATTCCTTGTCAATTAGGTGATGTGTCCTCATAGTACCGTATAAGGACAAACTTCTGGTACCAGACCAGCACAGGACTGCTGGTACCGGACCAGAACAAGATTTCTGGTACTAGAGCAGAACAGAGTATTGTTGATTCCTACAAACTGATGTTTAGCAAGTTCTTGAAGGATCAAATAAATTATAGAAATCTACTTACAAAGATAAAATGCGAAAGTAAAACAAAAGGAGGTAAGAATCCCTTGTTACCTTCAGCTTATTAACAAAACACAATCCACACCTATGTACAAAGTTTAAAAATAAACCAATCAATCAATGTGGATCAGTAGGAAGGTATCCTTCCTTACTGATCACCTGCATATCTTAATTTTGTAGCATACGAGTCAAAAATTCCTCTTTTGATAGGGTTTTGTTATAAATTCTCAACCGGTGACCATTCACAAGTAGTGGTGTCTGTTGTTCGTCAATTTTCTTTATCCTAATTGAACCATTATCATAGACAATGTCAATTTCATAAGGTCCCATCCAACGAGTAGTTAACTTACCTTTGAAGTTCTTGAATCTGTTGTCATACAACAGGGCCCAATCTCCTTGTTGAAAATTTTTCTTTTTGAGATACTTGTCATGCCATTTTGTTTTCTGCTCTCTAATGAGGGTGGTTCTTTGAAGTGTTTCCTGCCTGATTTCGTCCAACTCATTAAGCTACAAGAGTCTTTGTTGCTGGGCTTCATCCAAGTTCATGCCAACTTGTACTGCAGTCCTAAAGGTTTTGATCTGGAATTCTATGGGGAGAAGTACCTGCTTCCCATACACCAACTCATAGGGTGTATGTCATGTTGTATTCCTCCAGGTGATTCTATAGGCCCATAAGGCTTCTAATAATCTGTCAGCCCAGTCCTTGTGGTGTAGCTGAATTGTTTTGGTAAGAATGGACTCGATAACTTTGTTGGTAGATTCTACTTGTCCATTTGTTTGTGGATGGTAGGGTGTAGATTTCTTGTGTTTAATTTGGTATTGTTCTATAACAGCTTTGACTAGATTAGAGGTAAATTGAGTTCCCTGATCAATCACAATTTCTCGAGGTACACCAAATCTAGTAAAGATTTCATTAAAAAGGAAATATACCACTAATTGTTCACTTGCAGTTGGTAAAGCTTTTGCTTCAACCCACTTAGTCACATAGTCAGTACATACAAGTATGTACTTTTTCTTTTTAGATGCAGGGTTAATGGGCCCTACAAAATCTAATGCCCATTTCTCGAAAGGCTCAATGACTACTTGGGCTTGAAGTGGCATTTGGTCTCGTGCAGTAGGCTTATCCATTCGTTGGCATTCATCACAATTGGATACATAGGTTTTAGCATCTTTGAAAATATGAGGCCAATAATAACCAGATTGCAGAACTTTATAAGCGGTCCTCTTGTCTGAGAAGTGTCCTCCACAAGGAACATCATGGCAGGCTTGCAAAATATCATGAATTTCATCTTCCCTTACACATCTCATGATTACCAAATATGGTCCTGTTTTGTAGAGACAATCATCGTACCACATGTATTTTGCACTTAGCTGAATTACTTTCTGTTTTTCTCTAGGAGACAATTTCTGAGGAATCTTCCCTGTCACAAGATAGTTAGCTACATCTACATACCAAGGAGTGAATGTAGAAATAGCAAACAAATTTTCATCAGGAAATTTATCTTCTACTGGTGCATTATCTCCCAGATGAATCATTCTAGATAAGAAATCAGCCACAATATTATCCTTACCAGGTCTATCAATAATGTTGATATTGAACTCTTGTAATAATAACAGCCATCTTGTAACTCTAGGATTTGTTACATGTTTGTTTATTAATAATTTGATGGTTGAATGATCAGTGTGTACAAAAGC
Source organism: Picea engelmannii (assembly GCA_009831015.1). NCBI lineage: Eukaryota > Viridiplantae > Streptophyta > Pinopsida > Pinales > Pinaceae > Picea > Picea engelmannii. The sequence continues at coordinate 908,046 of ML783707.1, forward strand.
TTGATATCCTGTAATATAGTGTCTAAATTTATTGATAGCATGGACCACAGCTAGCAATTCTTTTTCTGTGACCATATAATTAACTTCAACTGGAAACAGTTTTTTACTGACAAAGTAAATAGCATAAGGCATTTGATTTTCCCTTTGTCCAAGAACTGCCCCAAGGGTTGTGTCTGAGGCATCGGAATAGATATGAAAAGGAAGGGACCAATTTGGTCCTCTTAATACAGGGGTAGTTGACAATTTCTGTTTTAGAATCTCAAAAGATATTTGGCATTCATCATCCCACTTAAATTTGGCTTCTTTAGATAATAACTTGAATAAAGGGGTAGCTAGGCTTGTAAAATTCGAAATGAATCTTCTATAGTAGCCAGCATGCCCTAAAAATATGAGAGCTTCCTTTTGTGAGGAAGGTATTCTGATTTGTGTGATAATATGAATCTTTGCCGGATCAACTCTCATTCCAGAACCAGAGATGTGATGTCCCAAAAAAATACCTTCAATGAGCATCATCTTTGACTTTTCATTACTTAGGGAAAGATTAGTTTCCTTACACCTAATCAAGACTTTTTCTAGACTGGTCAAAGCTTCCTGGAAGTCTTTTACATGGACTGTAAAGTCATCCATGTAGACTTCCACACAATCATTGGTCAAGTCAAAGAAAATGGTTAGGACAACCCTTTGAAAAGTGGCTAGGGCATTGCAAAGTCCAAAAGGAAGAACCCTATAAACATAGGCTCCCCATGGGTAGGTGAAAGTGGTCTTCTCCTGGTCTTAGAGTGCTATTTGTATTTGGTTATAACCACTAAACCCATCTAGGAACGAAAAATACTTCTTTTCGGACAAGGTATCCAACACCTGATCAATAAATGGTAAGGGAAAATAATCCCTATGGGTGGCTTTGTTCAACTCCCTAAAGTCTACACATATTCTCCACTTACCATTTTTCTTGGGAGCTATGACAAGTGGAGACACCCATTGACTATCTTAAATGGGGTATATGATATTGGCTTGAAGGAGTTTTTGCAATTCCTCTTTTGCAATATCTTTAAGGGATAGATTCATCCTTCGTTGAGGCTGTCTAACTGGTCTAATTTGGTCATTAGTGTAGATATGATGTGTGCATGTGTCAGGGTGAATGTCTTTCATGTCTACATAATCCCATGCAAAGGCATCAAATTGTCTTTGGAGCATTTCAATTACTTGTGTCTTTTGTTTTGGTTCTAAACTAGAGTTGATATACAAAGGTTTTCCTGGGCTAATCTCAACAAGTTTAGTAATTTATTCCTTCTTTGAGGGAGCTAGTGATAAATTATATAATTGAGTGATATCAGGGTGCCAAGTTTGTTGAAATTCGGAACTGAAAATGTGTGACAACTCTGCAAAATACCTCGGATATTCAATACAATGTGTATCAGCCAAAAATAAACTTAAGACTTGTTCATCTTATTGTTCTTGCATTCCTTTTACATGTTCAAGTGTTAACAGGGGTCTGATGAAATCTTCTTCTCCATAAGGGTTTTCTAACCATACAGGTATCTCCTATGTCGGTTGGGCAAGAGGAAAGAGGACAAGCTTTTGGCTATGTGTGCCATTGGATATAGTCATCTCACCAGACTGCCAACTGATAAAGGCATCTGTTGTGGCCAGCCAAGGACGGCCAAGAACCACAGGGTGTCCTGGTTTGGAGGGTGATTTAGAGTAGATGACTAGAAAGTCTATTGGATATTCCTAAGAAGCTAGAGTGATTGTGACATCATCTAGACTTTTTGCAGGGATAATGACTGACTTATCTGCCAACTCTATCATGGTTTGGGTTGGTCTTAAATGGTTGATTTGGAGATTTTGCATAGTATCAAAAGGCATTACATTAATTGTTGCACCCAAATCAATGAGTGTGTTTGATAAAGAAATACCATTAATTTCAACAGTGACTATTGGATTCCCAGGGTCATTATATTTGTATGGCATTTCAGAAATAAATTAAGATAATTGCCCCACCACCTGAACAAGGGGAGGTTCCTTCTTCTTCCTTCCTGGTTTCTTAAGGCAAAGATCCCTTATGATTTTGGCATATATGGGGATATCCTTAATGGCTTGCGGCAGAGGTATTTTTATACATACATTTTGTAATTCATCCTCTATATCTTTGTGCAAGGGTGGGCCAGGTTTCTTCACTAATAGTATTTTGGGGTAGGGTGGAAGATTAACCTGTTGAGGTACTCATACAGACTAAGAAGTGATTGGAATAGGAGGGGAAGTATCTTCTTCTACAGGGGTGGTTTGAGTGTTTTCTTCCTCAGAATGATTATCATTTTCTTCCTGAATTATTACTCCGGGATTTGATTGATTTATAGTTTTCCCTAATCGTAGTTGAATTTCATAGGTGGGAAAGGTTTGAACTTCTGTATTTTGCATAGGGTGGGTGGGTCGATTATTGGGGTTAGGGATTAGCTGGGTAGGGATTGTTGTTGGTCTCAGAGGGTTGTGGGCAGCTTGGTTTTGTGGTTGTTGATTGGCATTTATAGGTACTTCTTGTTGTTGTTTAGGGTTCAAGGGGGGTTGTAAATTGTTGTTGTATAGGAGGTAGGAGTAAAGCTTGCATCTATGGTGGGTTAAATCCAGGTAGTAATTGGGAAATTTTTGCAAGAAACTATGGATATGTAGGGTAAGAGGGATTCCCATACACAGGCCCCCTCCAGCCTTGTTGCCAAGGTTGAGTTTGAGCTTGTTGAGGTGTCCATTATGGATAGGTCATTGGGGGAGGACGCCATTGTTGATGTTGATACTGTGCATTAGGGTCATAAAATGCATTGGGGTTTTGTGCTCTCCAAGGTCTTCTAGAAGGGTATGATTGTTCTTGTGAGACTCCTCCTCCCCTATACATGGCTTGTAGTTCAAACAAAGTTGGACACTCATATGTGGGGTGCTCTAGTGTACACAGGCCACAGATTTCTATGACATTTAATGGACATTCTTTCTCACCATGGTTCTTTCGGCATCTAGGACTGAAGATTGCTAAAATAGTCTCTTCTTCTTGTTTCTTTTTCAGTTTTAGGGTATCTAACTGGTTACTGATTGTGCTCAAGATGCATGTTTTAAAGTTCTCTTATAAGTTTCCTAACTCAATTCTGGTGACAGTTCCTGAGCTTTGTCTTGTATTTATGCTAAAAGAATCTCTTGGTGCTTTGCCTATTTTAGCTTGTCCTCTTGAGTATCTTCTACAGTAATATGCAATCTCTGTAAAAGGATTTTGGTACACTTCTCTTGAACTTAACAAATTTAAAAATTCTATGCAGTCATCTCTAATATCCTTCAAAAATATGGTTCTTACTACAGCTAGGTCTGTGGTGAATAATTTTGATTTCTAGTAGTTGTATAAGAACCTTTCTAAGTAGTATTCAGGGCTTTCATCTTATGTTTGTTGCATTTTAAAATTTTCATTTTTAGCATTAAATCCTTACAATAGTCTTGGTATTTCCATATAAATGTGTCTTTCATATGATCCCAAGAGAGGATTGCATTTTATCCTAAGCTCATGAACCATCTTAAGGTTAAATCCTTCATTGTAGCAAGAAAGAGCTTAAGTTTTGGGGCATCATCTGAGTAGTTATAGATCTTACATAATATGTCAAACTCGAATAAGACTAAGTATGGATCTTCAGTTGACATACCTCTAAAAGTGGGTAACGATGATAGTGGGATGTTTTTCATGCTGATGTTTCTGGAAATATCCAAGATTGGAAACCCAAAGGTCTCAGTCTCAGCGGCTTCATTTCCTTCTTCTTCTATCATTCCACTGATAGATGGTTTAGAAATTGGATTTTGAGTGTCTCCTAAACGTTCAGCAGATTCATGTTCTACCCGCCCCAATGTTGATTCTTTCATTTTAGGTTCTTGTTTTGGAGCCTTGTTGGCTCCCCTTGAAATTTCTCTTGGTGGAATTTTTCATGCACCAATGTCAGTTGGATTAGTGGGGGGGTTGTTTTTGAATCTTTAGAGCTTACAAATCTACCCTTATTATCTCTATATCTATGCATAAAATGGAAATTTGATTCTTAACTGAATTGAAATCCTAATTCTATCTAGAAGGTAAGAAGGCAACCTAGCTTCGGAGAACCCCACTCTAGTGGCCACGTGGCTCTTCACTCACATCTTAAACATTTTATCCTCCTCCCTCAAGAAGCATTTAGAATCATTCAAAAACTATGTAAACAATCTAAGCTAAAAATCACTTCCTACCATTTGCAACTCCCCGACAATGGCGCCAAAGTGTTGTGCTACTTATATGTGTAATATAATGCACTCATTAATTATCAATCTGGGATTCGTAATCAACAGAGTTACAAGACACCAGTAAGGAAGGTAATTCTAATGTCATGAGTATAGAACTATTCTAGATTATGCATGCTGGGAACAAAACAAACTAGCAAATCAAAACACATTTTGGTTGTGTTTCACAAAGAGGCTATCTACTCCATTATGTCATATGCAAGTATGAGATGGATTTCTTTTGGTAGATCAACTCTGCTATCTAACCCAGAAAACTAACTATGAAATCACACTTCTGAAAGGGAAATCACACATCAATCATCAAGACATAGCATGGGTAGTTCAATAGTCAATATACTAAGTATGTTGTGGTTCACAATGTGTTGTTGTGAACTTCACTAGTTCTCCTTCAAATATGTTTGACTACTGTTGCCAACATTTATGTCCATGAAAC
>ML783707.1:912821-958099 GCA_009831015.1 Picea engelmannii
TTTATATATTCGGTTACATATTTTAAGCTTCATCCTCATGACACGAAGTGTATGAGGATGAAGCAATAAACAAACTAGCTTAACATAACCTTGCTAGAGCTTTGATGATTCAACAAACATCCAACAATTATCTTGGGCACGATCTGGAGCTAAACTTGGCATATTTTGCTTCCTGTATTGGTACCGGATCGTGACAGGTGAGATTCGGTAAATGGTACTGGATCCGAACAGTATGCAAGTGGTTGGTACCGGACTAGAACAGTCTGCAGTCATTGGTACCGGATCGCGATAGTGGATGGTTCGGTACCAGATCTGAATGGAAGGTGCGCTAGGTATCGGATTCGGATAGTGGCAATCTGGCGCATAAGTACCGAATGGCTAAGCTGATACAGAAATGTTGGACTCATCTAGAGGTCAAAGGTTATACATGGCAATTTAAAACATTAGTACATGAAACATTTAGTCTTCTAGCTCAATAAACCACAAAATGCACGAATTCAATTATACTTTACCTTATGACCTCATCAATGGCTAATGGTAGTGTTCTTTGTCATTTATCCAAGCTTAGGTAAGCCAAAAAGGTATAGATGAGGAGTATAATAAGGTAGTGGGGATGTCAATTTAGAGGCTCAACACAAAGATTCAGTCAAATAGGTCAAAAGTCAACATGGTGACTTGGAAGACCGTATAGTGTTGATATCAGCATGACATCAACATGATGACATGGCATCATGATAGGCTACCATGTGGCATGATAATTTGGAATTTTTTGGCTGCCAAATGGTCTAATAGAAAAGTGACACGTGGTACTCCTAGGAAACGACACATGGCACCACCTAGAGGCCGCCACATGGCACTCTTGAAAAATGACACGCGATAGTCTACATGGTAAAAACGTCAGTAGACATTGACTAAACATGGGAAGCCAATCATAGAGTGTCACATGGCCCAATAATAGGGTGCCACGTTGCACCCCTTGTATGCCCAATGAGGGCAAGGTCCAAAAAAATAAAAATATAAATTAACGGTAGTCGAATTGGCCAGAATTCAACCAACAGTACCAAATATAATTAAATATGGGGGAATTTGAAATATGGGTCGATCGGTCAGAGTCGAATCTGAATTTCAAACTATCTAGTCCCCAAAACACGACAAACACACACACACACACACACACATATATTAAAATATATACACAGTTGAAACCAACACCCAAAGGGGGGAGCCCGCGGGTTTGACCCCGGGTATCCCCACTGTTACTACCACAAATTTCCAATGTACCAACGAGTAGGACTTGGTATTTATACCCACGAAATTTCATTTAAACCCATAATTTCTACCAGTGGGGGAGGGATCTGATGTGCCCATTTTTATAGGCACACATTTCAATGCAGAGTATGAATTTATTGCAAGAAGTTTAGACTGTTGTGGCATGTTTTTCAAGGCATAGAGCCCAGGAGGATCCTAGGAGTGAAAATGACAGAATTTGATGAATTTATAGTCATTGTTTCATGATTTCTCGCCAAAAATCCACTGTTCCGGTCAGAATTTGGATCCAAGCAGCGGATTTTCAGGGCATCGCTAGAAATGAGGTATTGCCATGTATTTATGCCAATTTTTGCTAAGATAATATAGAGGCCTCTCTACTAAGAAGTGGGCCCAAAGATGTATTCCATTCTTGGGATGTTATCCATTATCAAGTCTTGTGCAATTGTTTGTATTTTCATTTCTTCATGTATATCCTTTATTCTTATATGTTGCACATAAGCTTTTTTCATGCTCTTTAATGCAATTCATGTTATAGTCATCGAATAAAATATCTTGGATCAGGTCAACTCTATAGGGCATTGGAGGTGGTCTCGAATACTGTGATCTCTTTAATCTCCATGAAGCAGTGTTGAAAGGTGGTCTCTCAGATAGAGATATATGAGCTCTTTATGGTTCAGTCAGAAGATGAATGGAAGGTCACTGCAACCACCAAAACCTTTGCACGATTTTTATCTACACTGTAATAGCAGGTGGACAATATAGTAGAAGATCACCAAGACATCTTTTCCTCACCTACTGGGGTGTCTTTGCACTATCAAGTCAAGAACTCAATTGATTTGGCACTCAATGCTTCTTTTCCTAACGATTGTATATACATGTGTTTTGTTATGGAGAATGAAGACATTAAATGCCATATATAATAACTAATTATGAACGACCACATTGGACCAAAAACCTCACCTTGTGGGAGCCCAATTTTTCTGGTACATAAGAAGGACGAGACATGGTGCCTTTGTGTTGATTACAGATCCCTAAAAAAGGTCATAGTAAAAAACTACTACCGAATCCCACAGATTGATGATCTTCTCAATTAGGTCAAGGAAGCCAAATTTTTCAATAACATTGATCTAAAGTCAAGCTACTGCCAAGTGTCAATTGAGAAAACTAATGTATGGAAGACGACCTTTGTTGGAATTTGGTTTGGACATTTCGTTGTCATTGATGTCAATCCTTGGAGAGTGATCTTGGATATTGATGTCGACCCTTGGAAGAAGTCTGGAAGCCCTAGAGATGTCGACGCAATCGTTGGAAAGTTGGTTATCATGTCTATGATCAAGTTTGATTGTGAGTTAGTTGATGTCAACATATGTGATGGATACATTTGATGAATTATACATGAATCCCTGGAGGTGTGGTTGTGGAACCTGAATTTTGTTGAGGAATATGGACATGAAGAACATAGTAAATGCAGGTAAGACACTCATACATGGATAGTACTCGTCATGCCATTTATGGTGATATGTGGAACTCCACGTAGTTCCTTGCGGTTAGGGATATATGTCCTTGAGAATTTTGTAATCCCAAAAGAGTGGTCAAGAAGCCCATAGTTGGCTACAAGTCCTTAATGCAAGGGTAAAGTTGTTGTAACAAGAAAACTCTAGAAGCCCTAAATTAAGGAGAGGAGTTACCTAGCATAACTATAAATATACCTCAAGGATTCATTCATAAGTACACTTACACACTTACAATTGAATATATATCTTGTGAATGTTATGGTCTAGTATTGTGATATTTTGGATAGTTTGTGACGACATTTTTTTGAGGTAGAAGTGGAAGGTCGAAGGTGAAAGTCTCGAAGTTGCAACAAACATGAGTAGCCCTAGTTTTTGAGGTCATTTGTTGGTCACAATGGAAAAAGTAGTAGACATCTACGGGTCATAGTGGACAACATAGCGAACATCCATGGGTCACAGTGAAGAAAGTAGTGGATATGAGTGGGTCATAGTGGAGAAAGTAGCGGACATCCATGGGTCATAGTGGAGAAAGTAGCGAACATTCGCAGGTCATAGTGGAACAAGTAGTGGATTCTTTTAAGAAGGCTTGAATAAGGTGTCATCTTGTTGATTCTGAATTTGAGGAAGGTTTGTTGGTGTGAGATGATATGCACCAGGTCCTCTTCATGAGTAAAGGTATGTTTTACATGTGTTTTTTTTAGGCTTGTTTCATGGATGGTATGGCACATGCTTAAGGTATGTCTTGGAACCCTTCTGGTACATGGTACATGGTACATGGTTTCATATGGTTGATGTGATATTGATACATGATTGACACATATTCTTGGTACTTGGTATATGGATGTTATGGTTCATTGTTAGAGACACATTTTTGTATTGGAATATGTATGAGACACATTCCTTGGTAATTTGTTGAGGCACTTCATTGTTGATATATTATTGTACATGGTGTATGGAATGATTGAGGCATATCATGAGTAATATGGTATATGGTTGAAGAACATGGTTTGAGGACAATATTGGATATTGGGCACATCGTTTGAAATACATTTTTGGTATATGTATGAGGCATTCCTTGGTGACATTGATGTATTGTGCATGGTTGATGTACTTGGTGTAGTACATGGTCGATACATGGTGTGGTATAGGTTTCGATGGTCGATGTACTTGGTGTAGTAAATGGTTCATGAACGGTTTGTTACATGTGTTGGTGCATGGTTGATGCACTTTTTGTGGTACATGGTTGATGCTTGGTATGGTATAGGTTGATAGTTTGGTACATACTTTGGTTAATGGTTGAGACACATACTATGTGATGGTATGTGGGTGATCTTGGTACATGATTGGTAGAGGCATGTGTTAGTGATGTTGGAAATCTATTTGAGAGGTGTCTTTAGTGTATGATCCATGTGACATGATCTGGTTGAGTATCAATGACAGTGATAGATTGGATAGGTTGATCAGTGAAAAGTTCGATACAGTGATAAGTTGATAGATTATAGGTTGATGTGACAGTGGCAGTGACAGTTGTTGGATTACTGAGAGGTGGGGTGAATTGGTAATAGAGCAATAATAATCCTTTTTCACCATAAAATGCAAGTGTTATATCAATAAAGAATTATCATCCAATAGTTGCAGAGTAAATAAATAATGAAAAAATGAGCAATCGCACACATACACAGTACACCAGTGTTTTGTGTGGAAACCCAAAGCAATAGAAAACCACGAAATGTTTTTTCTTATATGTCTTTAAGAATTACATGCATTGGAAGCACCAACTTCCTTTGTTTTCCAGCTACAACTAGAAGGAGGCTCCAACCCCCTAGTTTCTCAAGCTACAACTTGAGGGAAGCTCCAACTCCCCAATTCTATGGCTACAACCCCCTATGTTCTTCGGATACAACCAGAAGGTGGCTACAGCCACCTATCCTTTCCCCGTCCAACCGCCCTGGTATATAAGTAGAATTATGGAACCACTGCCACACTATCACTGTGAGATATACTGCTGTAAACCTGTACCAATCAACCTGCACCAAACAAATTGTACCAAGAACCTGAACCATGCATCAACATGTACCTCAACCTATAATAAACTTGTACCATAAACAAGTGCATCAACCATGCACCAACCTATACCAAACAACCTGTGATCAACCTGTACCATAAACAAGTGCATCAACCATGCACCAACCTGTACCATGAATAAGTGCACCAACCATGCGCCAAACCTGTACGAATAACCTGTCAGAACAACATGTACAAACAACCTATCACAACAACATGTCTCATCAATCTTACCAACCAAATCAGATCTACTCACCAAGATCAATCACCGAGACAAATCTCAAATATGTGCATCAACCAATCATAGCACAACAACTCATAATCATCACGAAGATCAATATGTGCTTCTAATAATATACCAGTACAAGTATTCTACATCATCCATAAACCATGTGTCAACAATACTACTAACAAGTGACTCCAACCATACACCAAGTATGTACCAATCATGTATCAACTACTCATCAACTATGAATCATCAAGATGTACCAACATAATCAAATATACACCTCATATATGTGCCAACTCATCAACTACTTGTCTCAACCATGTACCCAACATGTACATAAACCAAAATCCCTCATCAATTTCATCATTCAAATCTGATTTGTAACTATGTAATAAACCTAGTATATATGATCACATACCTACAAACCTTCCTTAACTTTAACAACAAGAGACTAGCATTTTCATCAAACTTTACTTTAGTCTCACATGACTAGTTTTGGATTAGTCAACAACCCTAACTTGAAATAATCATAACTATGTACCTCTAATGACTTGGAACCTCTCGGAAAAGGAGTTATAGCAAAAATGGCATACCTTGTTGATTTCTGGCTTATTCTAGAGAGCAAACTTGTAGAGTGTGCCCCGCATGGAACATTTGTTGTATGGATATGAAAATTTAACATAGAATACTAAAGACTGTACTCTAACCAAAAAAAATGGTCTTACTGAATTTGGATCTGTTATGAATAAGTTATGACATTGTTACCCGAAACACTTGTTTTAGACTAGTTTCAGGACTAGCCACAAACCCTATTTTCCACAGAGTGTAACTCCAAAAATACAACGACCCACAAGCTGAAATTTGTACCAAAACTACTTGGATACGTTTTCTCAATGGCCTCTCAATTTCAAGTTATGAATCATTCTAGAAAAAAATTTATTGCGAAAATGGTGAGATGACCTGTAAATAACATACCTTAGAAAGCATCATCAAAATAATTTATCCTCCCTTGAATTTCGGCCTTCTTTACTTCACCTTCTCTATGAAATTTGGCTTAGATATCCTTTGGTTACATCAATCACCTGTAGATATTCAATATGCTCAAGTGTAATTCAAATGAGAGATTCTTTCCTCTTATTTATACTCTCTGAGTAGCTTCCTTAGAAGCATCTTCTAGGCCACTTTGTCCACATAGTCACCTATGTCCAACTTTTCCCAATTTGCCACTTGTCCATGTATCCAATATCCACTTGACCACTTAACCCATTTTAATCATTTTAGGGTTAACCTTCTTATAACCACTTTCAATAATTAGAAAGTTCTCCATTTACTTTATTATTTAAATAATCCTCCTTGACTTTGTCACTTCACTTTATTATTTAAATAATCCTCTCTGATTTTGTCACTTCACTTTAAATAATCCTCTTTGAATTTGTCACTTCACTTTATTATTTAAATAATATTTTTTGAATTTGTCACTTCACTTTATTATTTAAATAATTTCTTCTTTGCAAGCACTTTGACTTCTTTGACCTTTTGGGGCTTCAAGCCAACATATGAGGGTCCTCCAAATTTGTAAGGCCGTAACTCTCAAACCGTGAGGAGTTATGTGACATTCCACATACCACCAGAAATGACATGACATGTAATATCCATCTAGAATAGTCTTACCTGAAAATATATCAAATCTCATACCATTATACATAAAAAAAAAACTTGGGTCCATTACCCAAACCTGGGTTCTCCAATTTCACATGGCCATAACTCTCTAACCGTGAGGAGTTATGTGATGTTCCACATACCACCGAAAATGGCATGACATGTACTACCCATATAGAATAGTATTAACTTAAAATATATTAAAATGTATACCATTATACATAAAACAAACTTGGTTCCATTACCCAACCCTTTGTGCTACCAAAATTCACTACCATACTTTCCGCAAGGGTTGACATCAATCTACAATATCAATCTCTAATGATTAAAATCAATGACAACCAAAAATCCATACCAAATGTCCATCAACCTAAGCCAACTATTTGATAATAGTGGTAGTGATTGTGGTAGTAAAAGTTGGTCTACATTTATATTTCAGGGCGATGGGTTGGGGCAAGGAAAGGGGGTTGTCGCCTCCTTCTAGTTGGTGTTGGAGATTCAGGGAGTTGGAGCTTCCTTATAGTTGTATCCTGATAACTAGGTGGTTTTAGCCACCTTTCAGTTGGAGATGAAGAACCTAGGGGGTTGTAGTCTACTTCTGGTTGGAACCACAGAATTGAGGGAGTTATAGCTTCCTTCACGTTGGATCCTATAAATAGGGGGTTGGAGCCTCCTTCCAGTTGCATATATATAATTTAGAAGTTGGTGCTTCCTATGAATTATTTCTTGATATATATAAGAAATCATTATGTGGTTTTCTCCCAGGTAGGTTTCCACATAAATACTCGTGTACTATGTTCTTGATGTGATTTTGATGTGATGATGCTTATGATTACATGCTTATGATATATATATTAAATGAAATCATAGATGATACATTGATGATAAAATGTTGTGGTTAAAAGTGGTATAAATTTATCACACTGATTCACACCCCCCTCTCAATATTCGAACAATTGGTATCAGAGTCGGTTCCTTCAAGAAAACAGTTTAACCACTAGAAGGTATATCATGGAGTACAATATTAATGGAGCACCAATGTTTAATGGTCGGAAGGTTCTAAAGTATGAATTATGGAGTTGGAGTATGAAGGTAGTTTTACAGGCAGAGGGATATGATGTTTGGAATTCAATTGTTACATGATACAATGCTACAAAGAAACCAAATACTACAAGCAAGAAGGAATTGAAAAGGAACAACAAAATAGAAATGGATTTTATCTTGGAAGGATTACTCGATTCAGTAAAGGACAAAGTGGGATAGTTTTCATCAACTAAAGAAATTTGGGATAAGTTACATAATATCTACGTTTAGGAATCTCCCATCACATATCTAGATAATGCTAAACAATATGCAGGTACATAACAAGAAAAAATATGCTCATCATGTTAGAAAGATTTAGAAGAAGAAGAGTGCAAATCAACAAAAGTGAGTTCTTTTTCTTGAGTTGTGAAGAGTGCATACATCTTGAAATTGAATGCCCCTATTTGAAGAATGAATAAGAAAAGGATCTTGATGAAAAATTAATCAGTGATCTAAAAGAACTAACAAAACAAAGGAAGAAGAACTAGTCACTTGAGGAACAATCAGTTAAGAAGAATTCTCAAGAAGGTTTTGAAGAAGTCCAAAAGGTCATCATGAAACTAAAATCTCATCTAGAAGAAGCCAGAAAGATTAAAGAAACCTACAAAATTCAGATGGAAGAGAAGCAATGTTTGGAAATCAAAATAGAAGCACATAAGGAAGAGGTAGAAAAGAGAGAAAAGATATTGAAATATTATCTTAAGGAAAGAATTGACAACTTAAATAATCTTGAAGTAGAATTTGGTCAAGAAGAGAAAATACTTGAAAAATAAATCGTCTCCTTGAATATCCAACTTGAAGAAGCAAAGAGGTTGGAAGAATTCATGAAGATTCAAATGATGAAGAAACAAGAAGAGGTTGAGAAGCTTGAAAAAGAAGTTTCCACATTGATAATCAAAGTCATCAAGCTCAGCATGAATATTTAAGAGAGATAAACATCCACATCATTAGTAGATAATGTTGAATAAAATCCCTCCAGGTCACTAGAAAAGAAGAATGAAGAAAAGAGTAAGAGTTATGCAGAATTAATCAAAGGAAGGAATCATGGTTAGCAATAATCAAAGAAGAAAGAGTATAATAGAGATATGTCTTCAACAAGACCTACCACATTTAGGAAACAAAGAAGCTTCAACCATGATGAAGAGATCCAAATAAGAGAAGATCATGATCATCCAAGGTAGGAATTCAAAAGGACTACACAACAAAGAAGATCATTCACTCCCTACTATGTAAATTTGTTTTATGGTCATTTTTTTATTGTACTAACTTTGGACATAAGGTTGCAGATTGCAAGTCTTATGAACGAAATGTTAAAACAATAAAAGCTTATGTGGCCCCACATGACTTTGAATGTAACAAGTGCCATAACTATGGGCACATAGCTCGTGATTGTAGAAGCATGATGGATACTTCTTTGATAAATAACAATTATATTAGATATAAGAAGGTTTGGAAAATAAAACAAGAATAGGTAAAGGAAGATCAGATGAAGGAAGGAAATCCAGAAGTCATACTCTCAATATTGGAAATAGTACGAGATGAAGACAAATATCGATATAAAAGGGAAGATGTCAGATACAAGAAGGTTTGGATAAGAAATGAAAAAAAAAAAAAAAAAAAAGGTAAATAAAGAAAAGGTCCCAGAGATCACATGATTTATAGTAGCATGAGAAATAAAAGAAGAGAAGGTGAATAAAGAAAAGGTTCAAGAAATTGTACTTTCAGGAATTGTAGTGAAATTTCAATCCACAGGCAGAAAGAAAGAAGTCAGAGTTAAGAGAGATGATTATTCTAAAGATGAAGAAGAAGAAGAAGATTACTCTGCATCAGAGAGGATATTTTTCTGAGCCACCTGAATTGGAGGCTCCCAGGTAATTTGTATGTTGAATAGGGGGAATCCATAGAGTATACACTATAGATCAGAGAACCATCTTTCAAGCAGTATGAAGTGTTTAAAGAGACAGATTCATAGAAGTCATATAGCAGAAGTACAGAGTAAAAAATTGATTGGTTGAGAAGTAGTGTTCCTACACGGGTATCAGTTCAAAGACAAAAGTTTATGATTCTATTGCACATACGCATTCAAACAGGGATATTTTCAGTACAGGTTGTTCCAGACATGCAGAGTTTGATGAGTAGATAGATCATATCAGTAGACATATTTTGATTGAGTATGATAAACGGTAACATGTGATGATCAGTTGTAGTATATTCAAGAGAAGTCTTCATAATGGTACAGTGAAAGATGGGTCATCATTATGGACAGTTGAGTAGCATGGTTATGAATAGTTTGTGACATATGTACAGAGATGGATTCGTGAGATGCTTAGAATGTACAGAGATCATGGGTCAAAGAATATGCATAGTAGTGGATTTACAATTGGAATCAGTGGAATCAGTTGGAATTAGAAAGGCAAGTAGTAAAAGGTGTAGCAGAACAGGGAAATAGAAACTGTCAGTAGAAGTTGTATCATCAGAAGGACATTGTTGAAAAGTATGGTCAAGTGAACATGAAAATTAAATGAATAAATCAAATTTTGAATCCTCTATGTATATGTCAGTGAAATTCAAGAGGAAGAAACAATGGACAATAAAAAACACTAGGAGAGATAGGAAAGGAAACATATACATGTATCCCTACATTGATCTACATCTTACAAAAAAGTCAAGGGAAGAAAAATCATCAGAGAGAGAGATCCATAAAATAATATTAGTAGCATACAGACAAGGAGACATATCAACAGGGGGATTTAACCTTTGGTAAAAATGAAGAGAAATAATAGAGGCACAAAGACAGGGGGAGCATCCCCAAGGGGAGATACCCTTTTCCATTGATGTCAAAGGGGGAGAGATAGAAACATTGATTAGGAGCGATGATCACAAGGGAGCATGAGCATGAGTGTTTTCATGTCTAAGTGTTTCCATCAATGCTAAAGGGGGATATTGTTGGACAGATGGTTGACATTGATGTCAACCCTTGGAGAGTGATGTTGGAGATTGATTTCAACCCTTGGAAGAAGTCTAGAAGCCCTAGATATGTGGATGATATCATTGGACAGTTGGTTATCATCTATATGATCGAGTTTAATTGTGAGTTAGTTGATGTCATCATATGTGATGGATACATTTGATGAAGTCTACATGAAGTCATGGAGGTGTGGTTATGGAACCCAAAGTATTTTTAGGAATATGGACATGAAGGACAGAGTAAATGCATGAAATACACTCATACATGGATAATACTCATTGTGTCATTTCCGTTGATATGTGGAACACCATGTAGTTCCTCACGATTAAGGAGATATGGACTTGAGAAGTTTATAAGCTTTGAAGAGTGGTCAAGAAGCCCCTAATTGGTTACAAGTCCTTAATGAAAGGGTAAAGTTGTTCTAACAAGAAAATATAGAAGCCCTAAATTAAGGAGAGGATTTACCTAGCACAAGTATAAATACACCTCAAGGAGTCATTCACAAGTACACTTACACGCTTACAATTGAATATATATCGTGTGAATGTTATGGTCTAGTATTGTGATATTTTGGATAGTTTGTGACGATATTTTTATGAGGTAGCAAAGGAAGGTCAAAGATGAAAGTCTTGGAGTTGCAGGAAACATGGGTAACCCTAGTTTATGAAGTTATATGTGGGTCAAAGTGCACAAGTTAGCATACATCCATGGGTCATAGTGGAAAAATTAATGGACATTTGTGGGTCACAATGGAGAAAATAGAGGATATTTGCGAGTCACAGTGGAGAAAGTAGTCTACATCCACGGGTCACAATGGAGCAAGTAGCGGACATTTGTGGGTCACAGTGGAGCAAATAGTGGATTCTTTTAAAAAGGCTTGAAGAAGGTGCCATATTGTTGATTTTGTAGTTGAGGAAGGTTTGTTGGACTAAGATGATATGCATGAGGTCCTCTTCATGAGTAAAGGTATGTTTTACATGTGTTTTTTTTAGGCTTGTTTCATGGATGGTATGGCACATGCTTAAGTCATGTCTTGGAACCCTTGTGGCACATGGTACATCGTTGCATATGGTTGAGGTGATATTGATACATGCTTGACACATATTCTTGGTACTTGGTACATGGATTTTATTGTTCATTGTTAGAGGCACATATTTGTATTGGCATATGTATGAGACACATTCCTCGGTACTTTGTTGAGGCACTTCATTGTTGATATCTTATGGTACATGGTGTATGTCATGATTGAGGCATATCATGAGTGATATGGTATATGGTTGAGGTACATGATTAGAGGAGCATCTTGGATATTGGGCACATTTTTTGAGATACATTTTTGGTATATGTATGAGGTATTCCTTGGTGACATTGATGCATCATGCATGGTTGATGTACTTGGTGTAGTACATGGTTGATACATGGTGTGGTATAGGTTTTGATGGTTGATTTTCTTGGTGTATTACATGGTTGATGCACAGTTTGGTATAGGTGTTGGTGCATGGTTGATGCACTTGTTTTGGTACATGGTTGATGCTGCGTATGGTATAGATTGATGGTTTGGTACATGATTTCTTACATGGCTGATATACATACCATGTGATGGTATGTTTGTGTTCTTGGTACATACTTAGTAGAGGCATGTGTTGGTGATGTTGGACATCTAGTTGAGAGGTGTCCTTAGTGTATGATCCATGTGAGAGGATCTAGTTGAGTATTGGTGACAATGATAGATTGGATAGGTTTATCAATGATAAGTTGGATATAGTGACAGGTTGACAAGTTATAGGTTGATGTGACAGTGGCAGTGATAGTGGTAGTGATTATGGTAGTGATAGTTAGTCTACATTTATATTTCATGGAGGAAGGATGGGGAAAGGAAAGGGGATTGTATCCTCCTTCTAGTTGGTGTCGTAGAATCTAGTAGTTGGATCTTCCTTCAGGTTGGAGCCTTGGAACTAGGTGGTTGTAGCCACCTTCTGTTTGGATCCAAAGAACCTATGGGGTTGTAGCCTCCTTCTGGTTGAAGCCAGAGAATTCAAGGAGTTCTATCTTCCTTCAGTTTGGAGCTTGTAAATAGGGGGTTGCAGCCTCCTTACAGTTGCAGCTGGAGAATTGGGAATTTGGTGCTTTCTATGAATTAATTCTTGATATATATAAGAAATAATTTTGTGGTTTTCTCCCATTTGGGTTTCCACGTAAATGTTGGTGTACCGTGTTCTTGATGTGATGTTGATGTGATGTTTCTTATGATTACATGATTATTATATATATATATATATTAAATGCAATCATAGATGATACATTGATGATAAATTATTGTGGTTAAAAGTGGTATAAAGTGCTCATAATGATTCACCCCCCCTCTCATTATTCCAACAACATTCAAGTGTAAAGAAGGTCTCTTCAAGTGGTTGGTCATGCCTTTAATGTTGACTAATTCCTCGACCACATTCATGGGGATTATGGGTGATATATTGCATCCATTCACACAATATTTTGTGTTTTTATATATGAATGACATCCTCATCTTTAGCAAAACCTGGGAGAAACATTTGAAGCACATTCAACAGGTATTGGGCACCCTACAACAACACAAGTTATATGCAAATTTGGAGAAATGTTCCTTCGGCATGTAGAGAATCCAATATTTGGGATACATCATGGATGAGCATGGCGTGCATGTGGACCCAACCAATATCCAAATAATTTGTGATTATCCATCCCCAAAGAAATTGGTTGAGCTCCACAGCTTCTTGGGCCTCGCCAACTTCTATCACAGGTTTGTGTTGGGGTTATATCATATCGCTTGAGTCCTTAGCTAGGTGACCAAGGGTGGAGTGAAGGCCAAGCTTGTTTGGGTTGTGTCCCAACAAAAATAATTCAAGGATTTGAAATTTTGTCTCTGCTCAGCACCAATCCTTATTTTTCTAGACCTACAACAACCATTTGAGATTGAGACTAATGCTTCAAATTATGCTATTGGTACAATCCTCACTCAACATGGGAATATGATGAGCTATCATAGTGAAACCCTATTTGATGTTGTTCACAGATACCCCAACTATGACAAAGAGATGTACTCCATTGTGCAGGCGTCTCGACAGTGGAAGCATTACATTTTATGGAAGGAAATGATCATCCACACTGATCATAGTAATTTCCATATCATGTAGACACAGGGACATTTACAAAATTACCACCATCAAAATTGGTTTACATACCTACAACAATTCCACTTGAACATCAAGTACAATAAGGGAAGCATCAACCATGTTGCAGACTTCCTTAGTTGACCCATGATTGTGGCACTAACCACAATTCTTGACTTATGTGGGCATGAGACATCTTAGTGGCCACAATTATACAATAGTGACTATGACTTTGTTTCTTCTTATCAAACATTGAGTGCAGGAAAACCAGTTCCATAATTTCATCTCCAGGATGGACTACTATGTCATATAATCCATCTCTGCATTCCTTCAAGTGAGCATGCAAACATTATCTAGGAATCACATTACAGTTAGTTGGAAGGACACTTTGTTGTGGAAAAAATAGTGGCAGTACTTCAAAAACATTTTTATTGGCCAAAGCTTCGAGAACATGTCTGCAAGTACATTAGATCCTGCACTGCTTGCAACATTGACAAATATTCCATCAAGAAACAAGGGATATACACCCCTCTACCTACTCCCTATAGGCCTTGGGAGTCCATATCCATGGATTACATGCCTGGTCTTCCTTCAACTAAGCATGGGAATGACTATGTCTTTGTGGTCATTGATCAATTCTCTAGGTTGGTAGTTTTGGTGCCTTGCAAGAAGAGCATCATAGTTGAGGTCACTACTAAGCTCTTCTTTGAACTCATTTGGGTTCATTTTGGGATCCCATAGACCATTATTTCAAATTGATATAGTAGGTTCCTAAGTACTTTTGGGTCCATCCTATGGTTGATGATGGACAACAAACTGACTAAATTGACTTCCTTCCACCCACAGTCTGATGGATTAATAGAAGTGGTCAATAGGATGATTTTCCATATCCTGAGGATGTACAATTACAAACATCCACGCACATGGGATGAGAACCTTCCTTATGTTCAACATAGCTACAACATATCCCTCCATAGCTCTATCGGCCATGGCCCTTTTCAAGTGTGCTTGGGGTTCCAACCTTTGGCCCCCATTAATATATCTATTCCCATTGCAATTGCATAGGAAGAGTCATCCCATGCTCAGACAGAGGTTGATTGAGTAGCCAAATTTGTTGAACGAATCCAACACATCCAACAACAACTTCATGACATTTTGCAGAAATCCAACACCAAGTACAATCAATGCCACGATCAACATCGAGTACCACACAAGTTTCAGGTGGGAGATAAGGTATGGTTGCATTTTCAAAAAGAGCACCTCATAGGACCCCATTGATGGAAATATCGTGTTGGCATTGATGTCAACATGAAGACAAGAAGTACCATAGTGGAGTATGACATGGAACTACAGTAAAAGATACAATAATATTGAGTTAGAGGAACGCAATGGACTACTGGAATACAGGGGATCTCCTGGTCGAGTGCTTTGAAAGAATGAAAGAATGAAAATGAAAGAAAAAGACAATTTCAATTACTACATTGGTTGATTCAAGTTTTCCTGGTGACTATATATTATGTTGAGACAGGATCGTGATGAACAAAATGAATACTAGCGGAATTCCCTCTTGAATACTTTATCATGCCCTATCATTTCAGAGTGTAGTCGAAGAGAAATTTGTTGATGCAGTTTCGAGAACCATTGAGTCTATCAGATCAACATGATAGTTGATATTTCATAGAAAATTTTGGTCATAATTCTTGCTTGACCAAAGTGGACAACTCTTCAAACCCAAAAAAAATCCAACAACCACCAATGGTTAGTTCCAATAAGGTAGTCAATTGTTGAATAAATTGTCTTTGATGTCAAAGGTTAGTAAGTGATTAAATATAAATAGGACTTTGGTATCACTTTAATAAATATAAAAGTGGAAAATTTAAGTGGAAATGGAGTTTACTCAAAAGTGGAAATGAAAGTGGATTAAATATAAATATGACTTTAATAAATAACAAAGGTTGAAAAGTTAGGTGGAAGTGGAGTTTAAGTAAAAAAAAGAGTAAATATGAAAGTGGAAAAAAGAAAAAGGTAAAAGTGAAATTGGATTAAAGAAAAAGGTATAAGTGAAAATGCACATGGTATGTGCACATGGTATTTGAAAACCATGGTGGTATTTTCCATAGTAAGGTAAAAAGTGAATTAAAAATTAAAAACGGGGCAAAATCGATTATTATTTAAAAAGGGTTCAAAAAGAGTATGACTTTTCATATAAAGATTATTGAAAAGTCACAATGGATTATTATATTGAAAAGAAACACACTTATAATGAACAAATACATTTCTATATTAAAGAGGTGCAACTGTTTAATTGTACATGACCATTGGAAGACTATATAGACAGAAATTATTGTTGAAAGAAGGCATTTCTCTGAGAATGAAATATAAAGATCAATAACAGACTAAGAGGCCAAGAAAGTAAATGAAGATATGCAACAAAATCCAAATAAGATTATGAAGATTTGAAAATTAAAGTAATTATCATAAAAAGGGAGGTTGGGTGGTGCTAGGGTAGGTTGGAGCCTGCAAAGGAGGTTGTGGCCTCCTTCCAGTTGAAGCTGGTAACCAAGGCGTTGAAAAAAAAATCAGTTGTACCTGAAGAAACTAGGGAGTCGATGCTTCCTTCCAGTAGGTCCTGGTAGAATCTAGGAGTGAAACCTCCTTCTAGTTGGTGCTAGTAAAACAGAGAATTGGTTTTTCCTTTTGATTTGGAGCTCATGAATTAAATGTAATCCTTATTAAAAATAAAAAGAACAGTTGCGATTATTTCCAAGTTGGGTTTTTCATGTTAAATTCTGCATACTGTATCTTTTTGTTGATCTTTTGTTTTGATTTGATAAAATTAATATTTAAGTGGGTTTAAATTGTTGAAAAATGGTAATATTGATTCACCCCCCTTCTTAGTATTAAACAATATTCCAACAATTGGTATCTGAGTGGGTTCTTTCATCACAGTCTAATCACTAGAAGGAATATTCTAAGAAACCATAATAGATCAACAAGAAGGGATGTCATCAAACAAATCTCCATTGTTCAAAGGAGATAACTATGCATTATGGAGTATAAGAATGAGAAGATGCCTAATGGCAATGGGATGTGATTTCTGGATATATGTGATAAAGGGTTATGATGTATCAGAAACTCCTCCTTTAAACACAATTGTAAAGAAACTCTGCAATGATAATTCAAGAGCCATAAATGCAATTCTGGGTGGATTAGAAAATAATGTATTTCTCAAATTCATTCATTGTAAATGAGCAAAAGATATTTGGAACAAACTACAAATCATCTATGAAGGAGATTCCAAATTCAAGCAAGCAAAGCTACAAACGTATAGAGGACATTTTGAAAGCTTGAAGATGAAAAACGAAGAAAACATTGCAAAGTAGCTTCTAAGAGTAGATGAAATTGTCAACACAATTAGAGGAGTGGGAGAAGAATTGGGAAAAAAAAATAGTAGTCCAAAAGGTAATAATATCACTCCCAATGAGATATGATCCCAAAGTATATACCTTGGAAGATCGAGAGAATATTGAAAAACTCACAATGGATGAACTACATGGGATTATCACAGCTTATGAAATGAGAATGGGACAAGAAAAACCTTCAAAAGTTGAAAAAACCTTCGAAGTCTCAAAAGGAACTAAAACCATGAACATGTATCAAAGGAAAGCAACTTAGACATAACCGATGAGGAAGAAGAAAACTTCATTAAGAAACTTAAGAAAGGATATGGAGAATACATAGGGAAGTTACCTCTCAAATTCTTCAACTGTGGTAAAATTGGACACGTTGCTTCCAAATGTCCTTAAACCAAGGAAAAAGATAGTGTTGATGAAGAATCCTACAATCAGAAAGAACATAAAAAGGGTAAATCCCAATACAAAAATAAATTCTATAAGAAAAATAAATAAATAAATATTCTAAAGAAGACAATAGCTCATCTGACATGAGTGAAGATGACGATACAGAGGTTCTATTTATGGGAATAGAAACTCAAACTGACACTAAAGAAGATAAAAATTATGGAAATGAATAGAATCTATAAGTTGAAGGAGAAGTTGATCTCGAAGTAGAACTCATTAGTTCCCTCGAAGAACTGAGAAGATGTAGAAGGAAGAACAAATCATTAAGAGAACAACTACTAGATTATAAGGAAGAAAAAAAATCAAGAGAAGAAGAAGTTTCAAAAAGCATCAAGAAAACAGAACAAACCATTGTTGATTTGAAAACTCAAATACAAGAAGCTAAAACAATTGAAGAAGTCTTAAGTAAACAACTTAATGACAAGGAACAAAATTGTGAAACATTAGAGGCTAAAATAGTTCTTTTAAGAAGGAAACTTGAAAAAGGAACTGACCTTTCAAAGTTTGAAAGTAGTTCAAAAATCTTGGATGATATCCTTAACAGTCAAAGACCATCAAGTAATAAGGTTGGACTACGTTATGATCACAAGGAAAGTAATAAAGGATCAATATATGGAATATAAAAAAATGATAAAAATCCAAAGACTTATGTAGCTTCCCTTCAGAGATCCTTCAAAAGAGAAAAGAACCAAATAAAGACTAACTCTTCTCAACAGAGATATGCAATCTCTCCAAAAATAAATAAGTACAAAAGAAATGCTACTCCAAGAAGAAATCCCCCGAAAAGGTATCAACAACTCTTTTGTTGGAATACTGAGAGGGGGGGGTTAATCAGTATTACCCTTTTTCAACAATTAGCAATTACTTTTATATTTTGTTAATTAACAGAATAGATCAACAATGGATTTGTTTGTAAAATCAATTATATAAATGAAATTAATAGGAATTACAAGGATTTTATGAAGAATAGTGAAGGACACCAATCCTTTTTAAAGTACCAACTCTAGGAGACAAAAATCCCCTTCTTCAGGGAACCAACCCTAGGAAGCACCAACTCCCTTGTTTTTTAGGGCACCAGCCCTAGGAAGCGCCAACTCCCTTTTCTTTAGGGAACCAACCCTAGGAAGAACCAACTCCCTCGTCTTTAGGGCACCAACCCCAGGAAGCACCAACTCCCTTAAATTAAACTTACTTAGTAAAGGATATGAATCCTTCTGTGATCTTCCCTTCCACCCTCACTTCATAAGAATCATCGGTTCTTCTTCTTGGACTCTGCTTCTATTTTGATCTTTTGATCTAGACTATAGAGACACTTTGTTCTCACCATTCTTCCTCATTTATATAATCTTACAACCGGTGTGAGCTATGAAGTATTGTGTCCTTTTTTTTGGACCATCGCACCTCTTCATTTTAAATTAACAATAATCTCTATTATTATTCAAACATTATTGTGGAGGATTTTTAATTTAGTGAGATTTCTTTTCATAAATCAATCATGGGTATGGATCGATTTCTCTTAACTCGATTCCATGTCTCTGCAAATATTGCAGAAATCGAATTCTTCATAGGTTCTTCCTTCAAACCATTTACATGTGACCATATGCGTAAACCAAGAGCTTATTAATTTAACCGATGTTCCAGCGCTACATGGATTTATCTGTTCACAACCCATGACCGGGGATTGTAACCTAGTCCTCTGGACTTTGGCCTTTGTGCATTTTCTCTCTCATCCAATCTTCCAGAGTTTCAACTCCTCGAAGTAGTTACCTCTCACAAGGATTGATCTAATGGTTAGCATGATTCCCATAACCAAATCAATGGTATAGCTTTGATCCTTACACTATCCTTCCACTGCTTAATCCAACAACTATGACTTAATCAAAGGTTGATATGGATGACCACTATTTAATTCGGGACTTCGAGACTTCGGGGGTTCAGAGGTCTAGGTAATTTTTGTTCCAATTTCCACCAGAGTTGGTCAGCGTCAAAGTGGTCAACATGGGAGTTCTTATGTCATATTTCCACTATATTTTGGCCTAATGGTCATGTGAGAATATGGATGATCTTAGATCAACGATTAGCATTGACCTCATCCTTCGGTGCTTCGGGTAGTTGTTGGTTTTTCCCGAAGGAAAAACTCCCGGAGTGACGTAACTTTTTGACGTCACTATTGACATGGCACTAACCAAGTGGTTGCCACGTGTCACCTAGATTCGTGACTTACATAACCTAAAGTGTCAACTAGACCTAGACACTTGTCACCATTTGGTTGCACCATGTGTCCTTGTTGATGTGGATCTCCTGACGTGGCACATGTCCTTCTCCTGGTCTTAGGTTCATATGAATCCTTGATCCAATGATTGTGATCAACTCTTAGATAAATGGTCCAAATTTATTTTGGCCTTTGGGACTTTGGGCCTTTGAAATCATTCAAACTTTCGGAGTGCATTTATCTGAAGTAGATCGGATGGTCGTTATTCATTCTTCCGTAGATGGACGATCCTGACTTATCCAGGAGTTTAAAACAAATCAATGGTCGTGACTTTATATGCAGTTGAGTGGATGGTTCTCATTCACTTCAGGGATTAAAATATTTGGGACTCCGGCCTTTGGAGTCTTCCAACTCTCCCAGAGAAAATTCCACCGGAGTGCGTATTAGAACTTTCTTCTTGATAGTTTTTCATAAGTCCAGGAGCTAGGACCATGGGCTTAGGCACAAATGATATCCTCTCTATGCTATAGGCCCAATATGCATCAGTATATGCAGTTAGATTGAAGTCTTTATCTTTTGGATATGATAATACAATTTCTAGGGTGCCTTGAAGGTACTTGAATATTCTTTTTACTGCTTTTAAGTGAGTTTCTTTAGGTGTAGATTGAAATATAATCATGAGTCCTACAACCTGCATGATGTCAGGTCATGTTGTTGTTGAATAGAGAAAAATTCCAACCATTGATCTATACATCGTTTGGTCCACTTTTGGTGAGACATCTTCTAGGCTTAGTTTATCCAGTGACCATGGGAGTACTCATAGGTTTATTGTCTTCCATTTGAAATTTCTTCAGCATTTCCTTGATATATTTGGTTTGGGAAACAAATATTCCATTTTATGTTTGATTTACTTGTAAACCTAAGAAAAATGACAATTCTCTCAACATAGACATTTCAAACTCTTATGGCATTTTGGTTGCAAATTTTATGCTTAGTGTAGTAAGATTAATCCCAAATATGATGCCATATACATATACCACCAAAAAAATCATGTTTTGATCCTCAATTTGGATGTATAGTTTGTTTTTAGTAGTCCCTCTCTTATATCCTTGTTTTTTAAGTACTGATCAAGCCTAGAGAACCATGCTATGGGGGCTTGTTTAAGACCATACAGGGCCTTTTTCAGCTTGCACACATAATCCTGATTTTTTGATAACATGAATCCTTTTGGTTTCTCAACATAGACTTATTCTTCTAGTGTTCCATTAAGGAATGCTGACTTGACATCCATCTGATAGATTTTGAAATTTCTGAAGCATGCAAATGCCAGGAACATTCTAATGGCCTCATGTATTGCTACTGAAGTAAAAGTCTCTTCAAAATCAATACCTTCCACTTGGGAATATCCTTTGCAAACTAATATGGATTTTGTTTTATAATTTCTCCATTTTCATTTAGTTTGTTCTTGCAGATCCACTTGGTTCCTATCACATTATTGTATTTGGGTCATGGAACTAGTTCCCAAGTCTGATTCTTCTCTATTTGGTCTAGTTCTTCGTTCATTTCTTGTATCCAATATTTACTTTTGCTAGCTTCTTTAGCTGACTTAGGTTCTATTAGGGATAACATTTCTTGTTGTGAGTCAAAAGAAATTTTCCTTCTTGTTTCCACTCCTACATTTTTATCTCCAATAATCTGACTTTCAGGATGATTCTTTTGAACTCTTTTTGATAGAGCTCTTGGAAAGGGTTTTTCTTCATTTTCTTCTTCATCAATATGTGGTTCATTTTCCTGTGTTTCATTATTATCATCTTCTTGTTGAGATTATACATCATCATCTTCATGTTGAGATTTTACATCATCATCTTCTTGTTTATATTTTTTATCAATGTCTTGGGATATGCTCTTTTTTAGATCATCTATTTTACATTGGCACTTTCCACTATATTTAGTAGTCTAAGATTATAACATCTATATGCTTTCTTATTAGATGAATATCCTAAGAATATCCCTTCATCAAATCTTGGATCAAACTTTCCTATGTTATCTTCATCATTCTTTATGTAAAATTTACTTCCAAAAGTTCTAAAGTGTTTTACAGATGTTGGCCTTCCAAACCATAGTTCATAAGGGGTTTTGTCATGGTTAGGTCTCAAATAAGATATTTTAAGTATGTGGAATGTTGTGTAGATTTCATCTCTCCATAATTTGTCTGGAATATTGGCTTCATTTACCATGGTTCTTGCATCTTCTTGAACTGTTATGTTTTTCCTTTCTACCACTCCATTCTGTTGAGGAGTCCTGGGAGCTGAAAACTGTCTTTTGATACCATGATTTTCACAGAATTGAATGAAAATATTTAGAGGTGAATTCTCCTCCATTTTCTGATCTCGGACATTTAATTTTTAGATCTG
The DNA here is from genome assembly GCA_009831015.1 of Picea engelmannii. Lineage (NCBI taxonomy): Eukaryota > Viridiplantae > Streptophyta > Pinopsida > Pinales > Pinaceae > Picea > Picea engelmannii. The sequence goes on from ML783707.1 coordinate 935,243, forward strand.
TTTCATTTTCTACAAGGGATTTGTATATTTTAAACTTCTCAGAGGCTTCTGGTTTTTCTTTTAGAAAGAATACCCAGGTCAATCTTGTGTAATCATCAAAAATCAACATAAAATATTGTTCACCATATGTACTTTTGGTTCTGGTTGGTCCACATAGATTTGTGTGAATAAGTTCTAATGGTTTTTTTGTAGAATTCTCTTTTTTTTTAACCTAATTCTTGTTTGTTTTCATATTTGATAATGGTTACAAATAGAATATGAAGGTTTAATCACTTTTGGCAGGTCCCTAACTGCCTCTTTCTCATTGGATTTTATCAAGTTGTCAAAGCTTAAATGTCCCAACCTTCTATGCCATAGCCATGTTTCATCAATTTGTCTTAAGCAACATTTTTATTTTTCATCTATATTAAGGATGTACACATTGCTACATGTTCATGGTGCAACTGCCACTAGCTTTCCAGTTTCCTTTTTTTTTATCTCACATTTCTGAGAATCAAAAGTAAGTATGTGACCTTGATCACATGTCTGACTTACACTTAGGATATTGGGTTTGATATTTTCTACTAGAAGTACATCTTCTGCTTTGGTTTTATTATTTCCTAAATTGATAGTGCCTTTTCCCAGTATTTTGGTTGACATGTTGTCTCCAAAAGTCACTTTTCCCTTTCCTTTCTTGTTCATCTTGAGAAATTTTCTTTGATATCCAGTCATGTGTTTTGAACATCCACTATATATATGCCACTAACATTTTTTATTTCTTGCATATAAGGCTACATTGCACTCTGTTTACTTTTTCTTCCATACTTTTTTATTATTGGAAATATTTGTCTTTTTATCATATTTTGGAAATCTACATTCATTGGTTTAATGACCATAGTTGTTGCATTTTTGGCATTCACTATTGAATTTTTTAGAAGGATAAAATGAGTTATAGTTTCTCTTCTTTATATTGTACTTTTTGTTCTTATATCTTTAGACATTTCTATGATTGTATTGTCCATAAGCTTTGCAGTGTACTACCTTATGTCCAAAATTATTGCAAGAGTAGCAATATCCAATAAATAGATATTTAGGGGATTCCTTCTGATGATTGTATTTTTCTTGTCATATTTTACTCTAGCAGGGAGTATTGATTTATGTTTATGTGTAACAGTTTTCAATGGTATCATCTTTGCCTTATTATCTTCTTTTCTTAACGCGTTTTTCAGAGCATCTACGTAATTGATTGGTTTCTTGAAAGATCCTTGTGATGTAGAAGTTGAGTCTTGGATGTATCCCAAACCAGTCTTGTTGTTTGGTGACCTTTGAATATTGAGAATTTCATCCAAGATATTTGAACTATTTCCAAATTGTAATCCCTTCTTTTCTTTCTCAATTTCACTTTTTAGCAACTTAATCTCAACTTCTAATTTCTCAAATACTTGTTTTTTATCATTAAGTTGTTTTAAAATGACTTCTTCAATTTTATTAGCTTCCAAGAGCTGGGACTTCAAATCACTGATGATTTGTTCTTACTCTTTGATGGTTTTGGAAACTTCCATCTCTCTTGATTTAGTATCTTCTTTAATCTCTATAAGCTCTTCCCTTAGTACCCTATTTTGTTATTTAGTTTTTCTTAGTTCTTCAATTACACTAAGGATTTCTTCTTCGAAGTTCACTTCTTCTTCATCTTCTAAAATTTTATCATCTTGAGTTTTTATTCTCATAAATAGAAGCTCTGGTTCATCTTATTCATTTTCTTCTGATGATCTATTGTCTTCTTGGGTAAAGAACATTTTCTTTTTCTTGTAGAACTTATTTTTATTATTAGTTTTTATTTTCTTCTTATTTTTTAAGGTTCCTTCATCATCACTTTCCTCTTTCTTAGGATAGGGATATTTATTGGAAAAGTATCCAATTTTTCCACAGTTGAAACATATTAGAGGAATATTTCCTTTGTATTTCCATGTCCCTTTCTTGAGTTTCTTTATGAACTTGGCAGTTTCTTCATCAAATATATATGATAACTCATCATTGGTCTTTTGCTCTTGCCTCATATTTGTTTTAGATGCTTTAAAAGTTGTTTCTCTTTTTGATGATTTATCATTCCCTATTCTCATTTCATATGTTGTAAAAAGTCCATGAAGTTAATCAACTAGAGTGTGTCAAGATCGGGCCTATCTTCAATTGTAGAAATATTGGCATCATGTCTCATATGTAATGACCTTAGTATCTCTTGCACAATAGGTTTATCTGTAAGTTCTTCTCCTGGTGCTCTGATTGAATTAACCACTTCATCTACCATATGAAAGTATTCAACAATGTTCTCTTCTTCTTTCATTTTCAGATTTTCAAATTGAGTTTTATAGGTTTGTAGTTTAGCTTCCTTGACTTTTCTATATCCTTCATATACAACCTCCAATTTGTCTCATATTTATTTTCATGACTTATAATGCATAACCTTCACACATATATAATTTTTCAACCCTCCTAGAATTGCATTAACTTCTCTTGAGTTTTCATTGCAGATTTTCTTTGTTGCGGCATCTTTAGGTGGAGTAGTTGGTGCAGTGTAACCATCTACAACAGATTGTGGGATATAAAAAAACAAGATCCAACAAGATTTTTTTCATTATTATTTTCCATAGACCATGGCCACCTCCATTGAACAATGGTTCTTTGTTGTTAGACATTCCCTCTTGTTGATCCATCTTCAGGATCTACCTTCCAGTTCTTAGAATGTTATGAAGGAACCCACTCTGATACCAATTGTTGGAATACTAACAGAGGGGTGAATCAATATTACCCTGTTTCAACAATTAGCAATTATTTTTATATTTTTTTAATTACCACAATAGATCAATAATGAATTTGTTTGTAAAATTGATTATATAATTGTAATTAATAGGAATTACAAGGATTTTATGAAGAATAGTGAATGACACGAATCCTTTTTAGATTACCAACTCTAGGAGACACAAATACCCTTCTTCAGGGCACCAACTCCCTTGTTTTCTAGGGAACCAACCCTAGAAAGCACCAACTCCCTTGTATTTAGGGCACCAACCCCAGGAAGCACTAACTCCCTTGTCTTTAGGGAACCGACCCCAGGAAGCACCAACTCCCTTAAATTGCACTTACTTAGTAAAGGATATGAATCTTTCTATGCTCCTCCCTTCCACCCTCACTTCATAAGAATCATCAGTTATTCTTCTTGGACTCTGCTTCTATTTTGATCTTCTGATCTGGACTACAGAGGCACTTTCTTCTCACCATTCTTCCTTTTTTATATAATCTTCCAACTAGTGTGATCTATGAAGTATTGTGTCCCTTTGTTTGGACCATCACACCTCTTCATTTTAAATTAACAATAATCTCTATTATTATTCAAACATTATTGTGGAGGATTTTTAATTTAGTGAGAGTGATTTTCATAAACCGATCATAGGTATGGATCGATTTATTTTAACTCGATTCCATGTTTCTACAAATATTGCAGAAATCGAATTCTGCAGAAGAACTTCCTTCAAACCATTTACATGTGACCATATGCATAAGCCATGGGATTACTAATTTAACTGATGTTCCCAGCACTACACGGCTTTATGTGTTCGTAATCCATGACCGAGGTTGGCACCTAGTCCTCCGTACTTCGACCTTCAGGCATTTTCTCTCTCATCCAATCTTCCAGAGTTTCAACTCCCTGAAGTAGTTACCTCTCACAAAGATTGATATAATGGTTAGAATGATTCTTGGAACCAAATAAATGGTCTAGCTATAATCCTTACACTATCCTTCCACTGCTTAATCCAACGGCTATGGCTTAATCAAAGTTTGATATGGACATACACTATTTACTTCAGGACTTCCGGACTACGGGGGTTTGGAGGTCCAAGTAATTGTTGTTCCAATTTCCACCAAAGTTGGTCAATGTCAAAGTAGTCAACATGGGATTGCTTACATGATATTTCCACTACGTTTTGATCTAACAATCATGTGAGAATCCATAGTATCTTAGATCAACGGTTAGCATTGACTTTGGCCTTCGGTGCTTCGGGTAGTTGTTGGTTTCCCCTGAAGGACAAACTCCCAGAGTGACGTAACTTGTTGACATCACTACTAACTTGGAACTAGTCAAGTGGCTACCACGTGTCACCTATATTCTTGACTTATGTAACCTAAAGTGCCAACTGGACCTAGATACTTGTCACCATCTGATTGTTCCACGTGTCCTTGCTTACGTGGATCTCCTGACATGGAACATGTCCTCTTCCTGGTCATAGGTTCATATGAATCCTTGATCCAATGACTATGATCAACTCTTAGATCAATGGTCCAGAATTATTTCATCCTTTGGGACTTCGGGACTTTGCAATCATTCAACCTTCAAGAGTGCATTTCACCAAAGTAGATCGAATGGTCGATATTCATTCTTCTGTAGATGGACGATCCTATCTTGTCCAGGGGTTTCAAACAAATCGATGATCATGCCTTGATATGCAGTTGATTGGATGGTTCTCATTCACTTTGAGGATTTAGAGCTTTGGGAATCTAGTCTTTGCATTCTTCCAACTCTTTCGGAGAAAATTCCATTCGAAGTGAGTATTAGCACTTTCTGCTTGATATATTTTCATAAGTCCAGAAGCTAGGACCGTGGGCTTAGGAAAAAAGGATCTCCTCTCTTCGGGTATTCGGCTATTCGTGACTCTAGGGCTTCGAGTTTGTGGAACTGTTGCCAACCATAGATCTATTGGTAGGTGGCAATCGAAGGTTGATGTGGATTGTGGAACCTAAACTTGTGTGATCGTTAACTCAACCCTTGCATCCTGCAATGGTTTCCCATTGTTGATCTTCCCTTATTGAGATCTGACGGTCAGGACTTGATCAGATGTTGATCTGAAGGTCCTCCTCTATAACTCTCAGATCTGACAGTCTTGCTTTGTCCCAAAATCTACATTAGTGGACAGGATTCTTCCTCAATTCTTTTGTAATTTTACTGTGGGTATTTCAATCCTGATCGCGTTTTTGCAATGTGCTTTCCCTTCTGATATTTTTTCTAAATTCCTTTACATGTTGTTCATAACAAATCATCATCATGTCATAATGACATCGACTATTGACATCAATGACAATATGTTCAACATCTTTCTCAGCTACTATTTTTCTTATCATAATTTTGGGCACAAAGCATTAGACTGTAAATCTTATAGAAACAACTATCATAAAAGTGTTCAAGGATGTGATCATAGGAACAAGAAGTCTAGTACAAATCAAAGGAGTAGAAACTATATTTGATTTTCTCCACTACTATATTACAACATTGAATGTTACAAATGTAACAATTATGGTCATAAATATAGTAATTACAAATTATTAGAATCTACCATGAAGACAAATACTTCAAAATTTCTGAAAGAAGAACATAAGAAGATATGGAAAGAAAAACAAAAGGAAAAAAAATGTAAGGTATAATTTTATGCCAATGATAAAAGAAGTCAATGGCATGTCAACAATGGGTGTTCAAAACATCTGACATGAGATAAAAACAAATTCCTCATTCTGAGAAAGGAAAAGAAAGGAAATGTTACATTTGGAGATGATGTCTCTGCCAAAATACTTGGTAAGGGAACAGTTAGTTTGGGAAATGACATAACTAAAGAAGAAAATGTGCTATTAGTGGAAAATTTGAAACCTAATATCCTTAGTGTGATCCAAACATGTGATCAAGGACACATTCTCATTTTTTACTCTAAAAAATGTGAGATTAGAAAAGAAGACACTAGAAAATTAGTAGCTATTGCAACAAGGACACCAAGTGATCTTTATATCTTAAATATAGAAAAATAAGGAAAATGTTGCATGAGTCAAATAGATGAAAATTGGCTATGGAATAGAAGAATGGAACATACAAATTTTGATAATTTGGTAAAAGTAAGTAACTAGGGAGCTGTTAGAGGTATTCCAAAAATTATAATACCTTCAAACCCTATTTATAAGCACTGCCAACATGAGAAGTAGACAAAAGTAAGATTCAAGACAAAAGAGTATTCTACCTCAAAACCATTAGAACTTGTTCATACTGACCTATGTGGGCCAACAAGTACAAAGAGCATACACAGAGAATATTATTTTATTTTTTTCATTGATGACTATACTAGAATGACTTGGGTGTGCTTTCTTAAAGAGAAATCATAAGCTTTTGAAAAATTTAAAGCTTTCAAAGCAATGGGAGAAAATGAGAATGATCTCAAAATCAAGTGTCCCGGGTTAGATAATGAAGGGGAATTTACTTCCCGCAAATTCAATGAGTTTTGTGAAAATCATGGAATCAAAAGAAACTTTTATGCTCCAAGGATGACTAAGCAAAGTGGAGTTGTTGAAAATAAAATAGAATTGTTCAAGTGGTAGCCATAACTATGCTAAATGAATCCAAACTACAAGATATATATTGGATAGAATCAATGTATACAATTATATGCATACTTAATAAAGAAAAAATTAGAGTTAAATGTGACAAAACACCATATGATATATGGTATGGATGACCAACATCAGTTAAGCATTTCAAAGTGCTCCGGAGCAAATGCTACATAAAGAGAGATAATGATAACCTAGGAAAATTTGATTTTATAACCGATGAAAGCATATTTATTGGTTACTTATCCACCAAAAAATCCTATAGATGTTATAATATAAGGCTACACAAGATTGTGGAAATTGCAAATGTAAAAGTAGATGATCTAAAAACAAAAGGGATAAAATTAAAATCTCAAGTTGATCCACAAATTGATGAAAGAATAAGAGATAATGATGATGAAGAAAGTATAGATATACAATAGGAAGACTCACAACTTGAAGAAAAAAAAGATGAAGAAGAATCACAAGAAAACCCAGACGAAGAGTCACCAAGACAAGTTACAAAAACACCATCAAGGAAAGTATAAAGAGATCATCCAGAAAGTTTAATCCTTGGTAATAAAAGTGTTGGAGTTGAAACAAGAAGAAAACTAATGTACAAATCAAATTAGGCCTTACTATCGTTAATAGAACCCAAAACATTTGCAGGGGCTAGTAAAGATGAAGACATGATCAAAGCCATGAATGAAGGGCTAGATCAAATAGAGAAAAACCAGACCTAGGAACTTGTCCCAAGACCAAAAAATAAAAAATGTGGTAGGGACCAAGTGGATATTTAAAAATAAATTTAATGAATATGGTCAAGTTATAAGAAATAAAGAAATACTGGTGTGCAAATGGTATGCACAAGTAGAAGGGATTGAATTTGAAGAAACCTTTGCTCCAGTGGCAAGAATGGAAGCCATCAGATTATTTCTAGCATACCCATGCTTTAAAATTTTTAAAGTTTATCAGATAGATGTAAAGTCTACATTTATGAATGGATACCTAAAATAATAAGTCTACACAGAGTATACAAGATAATTTGAAAAACCAAGAAAAGAAGAACAAGTGTATAGATTGAAGAAGGAACTTTATGGCCTTAAACAAACACCCAAAGCATGGTATGCAAGAATGGATAAGTACATGTTGCAACAAGTATTCAAAAGGGGCATGTCTAACGACAATAAATATTTTAGAATTGAAAAGGAAGGTTTGATAGTCACATTGGTCTATGTGGATGACATCATATTTGGTTGCAACAATGATGAATCAAGTCATAAATTTGCTCAAGAAATGTCAAAAGAGTTTGAAATGTCTATGATTGGAGAGACAAATTTGTTCCTTGGACTTAAAATCACTCATTCAATGAAGAAATGGTTTATTTCTCATTCCAAATACCTAAAAGAGATACTTAAAAAGTTTGGAATGGATGAAAGTGCACATGTTATCCCTCCAATAACAACCAGCTACAAACTCAACAAGGAAGATGAGTCGCCTTCTCTAGATTCAAATCTCTATAGATCTATGGTTGGGAGCCTACTATATTTGACTGCATCCACGCTTGATATCATGCTGGAAGTAGGAATGGTGGTAAGATTTCAATCATTTCCCAAGGAATCACATGTGATGGTTGTCAAGAGAATATTTATATATCTTAAAGGCACATCATAATTTAGCTTATGGTATCCAAGGAACAAAGGATTTGAACTAATTTCCTACATATATATTGATTGCGCTGGTAGTTTGGATGACAAAAATAACACTAGTGGAAATGCATTTTTCTTCGGAGAATGTCTAGTATCATGGTCAAGTAGAAAACAGTCATCAATTTCACTATCTGCAGGAGAGGTTGAATATATTACAGCTGCTAAATGTTTCACTCAAACCTTGTGGATGATACAAACATTGGAGGGTATTAAAATTGATGATACTTATCTATTGGGACAACATAAGTGTCAGAGCATCTCCAAGAATCCAGTCATGCATGCAAAGACGAAACATATACCCCTCAAGTATCATTGCTTGAGAGAGAAAGTTAGTGACAAAAAGGTTATATTTGAGTATGTTAGTTCAAAGGCACAGATAGAAGACATATTCACTAAACCCCTACCTAAAGAAGAATTTCAACATCTAAGGAAAAAGCTAGGAGTAATCTCTTTACAGTAAAAGAAAAAATCATGATGACAGGGGACAAAAGTTGACAGGGGGAGCTTTCAAAAATAGAGGATGGAAAAATGTTCACTAAAAAAATAAAGGGTTGTTGACACATGGAGCAAAAAACAAAATGACAAGTAATGTCACTCAAAACAAAAGAAGGTTGAGCAACAGACAATTGGTGATCAACCTCATTTTGTTATCATAGGCCTCGACATTGATGTCAAAGGGGGAGAAAATAATGGTAAAAAAATTACTCATTGTTAGGGGATAATTTTTTTGTACGATGTGTTTCCATAAATGTGAAAGGGGGAGATTGATGGAAATATCATGTTGGCATTGATGTCAACATGAAGACAAGAAGTACCATAGTGGAGTATGACATGGAATTGCAGTAAAAGATACATGAATACTGAGTTACAAGAATGCAATGGACTACTAGAATATAAGGGATCACCTAGTCGAGTGCTTTGAAAGAATGAAAGAATAAGACAATTTCAATTACTACACGGGTCGAGTCAAGTTGTCCCGGTGATTGTTGTTGACCAAAATTTTGTCATCTATATTTTTCCACTCATGGGATAATAAAAACAAATGATATTAAAAGAATAAATATTTTGAATGAGAACAATTTTATTGTGTATTCCTTAGTCTCATCTTCTCCACGCATTTTTCGGATCGAAAATCCAAGTTTGTATGCTCAAGATATCCAAGTTTTTGTTTAACCACCTAAAAAGCATGTCTTTAATATGGAACAAAACTAATTTATTGAATTTAAATTTAAATTTATGGCCCCAAGACCCTTAGTTTCTTCAAATTTTTGGCCCCGTGACATAAAATCTTTTTTCTTATGGGTTCATAACCCATGAAAAATATTCTTACACCATTGTGGGTTCACCTCCTTTACCAACCCACACACCCTCCCCTTCTTCTCCTCATCCCTTATTTCCCCTCTTCCCATATTTCCCTCTTCCCACACTTAGTTTTATTTTATTAGCCCACCCCCTAACCTCTTTGGCAGAGTCGCATTCCCTACCCTCTCACATCCCTCACGCCCACCAACCCACGAACTCCCCAACCCGACACTCCACCCTTGTTCCCTTTACCCCCTCACTTCACTCTCCCCATAGTATGACAAGTTGGAGGACCCTTGATGCAGGAGCATCGTTGTCAAGCACGCGGAGCAAGACCCATCGGCATTTGGGAATTTGTACGGGAGCTCAAAGTTGGCAATTGCAACAGAAATTTTGAAGTACGCCTTAACTCAGCGGTGGAATAATATTTGGAGGCACGCTTGAGAAATCATGAGCGAAGAAGTTGGAGTTTCCACTTCGACTCTAGAATGTGACTGCACCAAAATAGTTGTAGGACAGGTTGTAATGTAGACAAGTAGCCAGGGGAAACCCTAAGAGCCCTTTAAGCTAAATAGAGGTTTTGTACGCCCAAATGAGGCTGGCTGGAGGATAGATAGTTGCAAGTTAGTAGGAGATTTCAGTTTTCAGTTGTTGTTTTTGATTTACAGTTGTAACCATTTTCGCTTATGAATATAACAGAGGAAAATTGACCCAATGCATGCAGTGGACATTGTTTTGCAATTATCTGTTATTATGATTTCATGAATGAGTGAATGAATTCTGATATGAATAGATGGAACTGTGAATGTTAGGATAAGTTTCAATTGTTTCTCTTCTGTCGAGTGTTGCAGGGTGTGCACATAGAACGCGAGGAGTGCGTTGACGGAATCTATTTCGGTTCAAGCTTAGAAGACATAGCACGAAACTTTCCTTTTGTAAGGAGTGCAAAGATACTGGTGCAAGGTGTGCACAGTCATCCGCAATAATTTGAACCATGTGTAAAGATCTGGTGCAAGGAGTGCACAGATCCAAGATTCGACTAATTGTCGAAGGTACTTTGCAGAAGTCGAAGAACCAAGAAAGGAGAACGCCAGGAGGGCGAGAGGAGTTTATCTTCGATAAATCCTTCGAGTCTGAGTTATTGAAATCCCTGAAACGCCAGGAGTGCACGAGAATTCGAAGTTTCCACAAGACCAATCTCAAAAGGAATAACGCTTTTCATAAGTGTTAACGAGATCCAAGAAATGGACTTGCAAGAAGGATAAAGGTTGAGGCCTTTGAATCCTTTGAAAATCTTCTAATTCTGAAGAAAACGCAAGCCCAAGGAGAAAGATATGGATCATCCGATCAGTGTCCAGACAGTGAGGAGAAAGAAAAAAGGAGGAAATATCTCAGTCGTTCGGTCTGAACGTAGAAGAATCGTAGTTTCCCAATCAAGATAAAGTGCACTAACGATAAGCTTCAAAAGTACACAGGGGAAGCGGGTTTGCGAAATTCTGAAATCATCAGAATCATCCATCAAGGGGGACATGTGGTGAGAGATTGGTGTTTCACTAACTTGTGACTCAAAGAAGTCAAAGGAAGAGTTGTAAGAACTCGCCAATCACGAAATCGCTATTTTATCTAAGCCATCGGATCAAGGATAAATATGGACCGTTAGTTTCCCAAGGGGATATCGGGAGTTCAGATATCGAGAGAAGGGAGGTGAGCGGTCCTATAACTTTGTGAAATGCGAAGTTCCGATAGGCGAAAAGGAGATCAGGACCATTAGATTGCAAGGATTGTGGACCGTTGATTTGGCGCTCCAAAATATCGATTTTTCGGGGTTTCAGAGGTCGACATAGTCAAGATGACTCACACGTGAAGAAACAATATGCGAAGTTGTGACACGCCTTTTGATCAGATGAGTGGTCACAGCCTTGGTCAGGTGAAAGAAAGGGCTTAGATAGAGGAGAGCTAGTGCCCGTTTGGCATTGAGGTTTGAACAACACTCAAGAGAGGGCCCACGGGTCTCATAGGACCTGTGTTTTTGGATAAAGGACCTGTGTAAGTGGTTTTTGGGTCTAGAAGAGACCCTGAGAGTCAATCAGACTTAGTTTCTTGATCGATCCTAGGTTGGGATGTCGCGCGGCCCTCAGGAGAGAAGGGGCGTTTGCATCAAGTGGTATCAGAGAAGAAATTGTTCTTGTAGACAACAGGCAAAGGAGAGGAGACAGAAGAACTCGAAGTTGTACTCTGTGTGTGATAGACAGTCAACACAATTCCACCAAGGAGATGAGTGGAAGCACCTTCAGCCAATCGAGCTATAGAAAGGGAGATGCAAGAACTTTGTGCAAGATTAGAGGTGATGGAGGTAGCGTAGAGATGAGCACCTGATACTGGAGACATCAGCGATGCAGAGAGTGAAGAAGTAGAAGTCGAAGAAGCTACAGGAGAGGATGTTGTTGAAGAACACTTGCTGAGAGCAGTTATTAGATTGGGAGGCAGAGCCAAGATAGAGGTCCCAATGTATGAAGGAAATTTAGATGTTGAAGAGCTGCTGGATTGGATAAGATCCATGGACAAATATTTCGACTATGAAGATGTTGATGAAGAGAGAAAGGTGAAACGGGATGTCACCCAGCTCAAAGGACATGAAACATTGTGGTCGGATGAACTGCAAGCTGAAAGGAGGAGCCAAGGGAAAAAAAAAGATAAAGAGTTGGGACAGATTGGTAGCTAAGTTGAAGGCTAAGTTCATGCCCAAGGATTATCGAATCAATTTGTTCAGGAAAATGCATAACCTGAGACAGAAAGGGATGACAATTAAGGAGTACACAGAGGAGTTCTATAGGTTGAACTTCAGAACTGGACAAAGAGAGAGAGATGAAGAAAAAGTATCTAGATATATAAATGGCCTGAGATATGAAATCCAGGATGAGCTCAACATGATGTCAGTCAGAATAGTGGAGGATGCTTATCAGTTTTTGCTAAAGACAAAGGAGAAGTTGGCCAGAAATCAAAGCCAGTGAGGAAGAGATAAAATCCCAACCCCAACCAGAGGTAAGGGAGTTACACATGACAAGGCACATAAGTCTAAGGACGAAGCTGAAAAACCACACAGTCACTCAAAAAAAGGAGAAATTTCCCGAGGAAGACAAGGTGGTTAAATAAGTTCCTCTAGAGGAAGAGGAAGAGGAAGAAGAGGAGGAGGAGAAGTAAGGTGCTATGCCTGTGGAAAGACAGGGCACATGTCTTGGGAATGTCCTGAGAAAATGAAAGAAGGAGGAGGTGAATCTCACATTTCAAAAGCACAGAGAAGAGATGTTGAAGCAGAAGGAGCAGAGGATGGGAGATCCCTAATGTTGAGAAAAGTTCTCTTAAAACCAGAGGCAAAAGTTGAAAGGCCAGTGCAGAGGAATAGTCTCTTCGGAACAGCTTGCAAGACTAAAGATAGAGTATGAAAGGTGATAATTGATAGTGGGAGCACAGATAACTTAGTATCCATAGAGATGGTGGAGAAATTGGAGCTGGAGACAACTGCACATCCGAAACCATACAAACTCTCATGGTTGCAGAAAGGACACCAGCTAATGGTTACTAAAAAATGCTTGGTTGAATTTAAGATAGGAGGATATAGAGATGAAATTCTATGTGATGTAATTCCAATGGATGTATGTCATATTTTGTTGGGAAGACCATGGTAGTTTGATAGGAATGTCATTCATGATGGGAGGAACAATACATACACCTTGGAGAATAATGGTAGAACACACATGTTGCTTCCAATAGAGGAGAAGAAAGTGAAGGAGGAAGCCAACACAAGAATACTTCTCATGGGCGGGAAGGAACTCTTGAAAGAAGTCAAGGAAGAACACGATATGCAATTTGTTGTGGTGAGGAAACCTAGAGTTATCCTTACAAGTAATTCAATGGATGATTTTCCTGAAGAAGTTCAAGAATTGTTGGATAATTTTGTTGACATAGAGGTGGATGAGCTTCCAAACTCATTGCCACCCATCAGAAGTATCATTCACCATATTGATTTGATACTAGGAGAAAGTCTGCCAAACAAAGAGCATAGAGATTGACACCTCAAGAGAATGAGGAGGTGAAGAACCAAATCCAGGAACTGTTAGACAAGGGTTTGGTCAAAGAGAGCTTGAGTCCATGCGTAGTACCAACTTTGTTGAGTCCAAAGAAATATGGAGGATGGATAATGTTTACAGACTCAAGAGACATTAACAAGATCACCATCAGGTATAGGTTCCCTTTACCATGAATGGATGATTTAATGGACTGTTTAAGTGGAGCAAATTTCTTTTCTAAGATATATTTGAAAAGTGGATATCACCATATTAGAATGAGAGAAGGTGATGAGTGGAAGACAACCTTTAAAACAAACAAAGTTATGTGTGAGTGGCTTGTTATGCCATTTATCTTAACCAATGCCCCAAGTACTTTTATGAGATTGATGATTGAAATACTGAAAGATTTCATTAGCAAGTTTGTGGTTGTATATATGGATGATATACTAATCTTTAGCATGACTAAAGAGGAGCATTTGAGGCACCTGACATTTGTGATGAGGAGGATACAACATGAGAAGCTACTGAAAAATTTGAAGAAGTCCTCTTTTATGAAGACAGAACTCATCTACTTGGGTTGTGCGATCTCTTCAAATGCACTGAAGATGGATCCTAAGAAGGTGAAAGCAATCAAATAATGGTCGTCACCAAGGAGCATGTTTGAAGTAAGAAGTCTCCATGGATGTGAGCTTCTATAGGAAGTTCATTAGAGACTTCAGTGGAATTTGTGCGCCAATGATCGATACAGTGAAGAAGAAGCACAAGTATTTTAAATGGATAGAGAGGGCCGAGAGGAGATTCAATATATTGAAGGAGAAAATAATAGAACGACCAATTCTGGTCTTTCCAAATTTTGAAAAGACATTTCAGGTAAGATGTGATGCAAGTGGAGTTGCAATTGGAGCAGTTTTGAGCCAGGATAATAGACTTGTTGCCTATTTCAGTGAGAAGTTGAATGATACCAAGAGAAAATACTCCACGTATGATAAAGAGTTTTATGCCATAATTCAAGCCTTGAATAAGTGGAGACATTATCTTGTCCCACAGGAATTTGTCTTGTATAGTGATAACCAAGCTTTACAATTCATAACCAAATAGGAAAAATTGAATCAGAGGCATGCAAAATGGGTTGATTTTATGCAGAATTTTACTTTTGTCATAAAACATATTGTTGGGAATGCTAACAAAGTTGTTGATTCATTAAGCAGGAGATGTTTGATTCTACAGGAATTTCATGTGAAGACCTTGGGGTTTGAACACCTTAAGGACATGTATCATGATGATACGGACTTCAAGGAAGCATATGAATCATGTGAAAATCCTATCCTGAGAGACAGAAGCCAGTGGAAAGAGTACATGATTCAAGAGGGATTGTTGTTCAAGGGAAATTAGTTGTGCATACCAAAATGCTCAATGAGGGATAACCTTCTGAAGGAAAAACATAGTGGAGGATTGGCTAGACATTTCGGCCATGATAAAAATTTTGCACAATTGAGCAGTTCATATTATTGGCCAGGTATGAGAATAGAGGTGATAAATTTTGTGAGCAGATGTAGAATCTTCCAACATGCAAAAGGAAAAAGATAGAACACTGGATTGTATCAACCATTTCCAATACCAGAGAGGCCTTGGGATGCAATAAGCATGGATTTTGTGTTGGGACTACCAAGAACACAAAGAGGATTTGATTCCATATTTGTGGTGGTGGATAGATTTTCAAAGATGGCACACTTTATCCCATTCCAGAAGACCAGTGATGCAACACATGTTGCAAATCTATTTTTCAAGGAAGTTGTAAGACTTCACGACCAACCTAGAAGCATTGCCTCGGACAGAGACACAAAATTTGTGTGTCACTTTGGAGAACATTATGGAAGAAGTTGGGGATAGATTTTTCCTTCAACTCAGCCTATCACCCTCAGACAGATGGACAGAATGAGGTGGTGAACAGAAGTTTGGGAAACTTATTGAGGAGTTTGGTCACTGAGCATCATAATCAGTTGGATTAGATTCTGCCACAAGCAGAATTTGCATACAATGACTCACCAAATAGAAGCATTGGAAAGATCCCATTCCAAATATTTTATGGAATGCAACCAAGGAAAGTATATGAGTTGAGAGACTTGGAACAGAGTGAGATTAGGAGTGTGAGAGAAGAAGATTTTGCTACAGAAATGCAGAAGCTCCATAGCGAGATCAGAGGATAGTTACAAAGTTCTAACCAGGAGTACAAGCGCAGAGTTGATCAGCATCACAGAGAACTTCAGTTTGAAGTAGGAGATCAGGTTCTGGCACATCTCAGGAAAGAAAGGTTCCCTATATGAACATATAACAAGTTAGAAATGAAGAAGATAGGGCCATGTAAAATCTTGAGGAAGTTTGATACAAACTCCAATGAGATTGAGTTGTCGTATGATGTGGGCATATTGCCCATATTCAATGTTTCAGACCTGTATCCTTACAGGGAAGATGACACCGAGGGATCAGAAGATCGAGCAAGGTCCAATGGGAGAAACAAATGCCTATAGCATAAAAACCACAAATGGAGAAGATTGTTGATCAGAGGATTGGCAAAAAGACCAGGAGGAAGACCTATTTTGAATATTTGGTCAAGTGAAAGGGACACCCAATAGAAGATGCCAGTTGGGAAAATGAATTTTCTATATAGAAGCATGGAAATTCGGTGCAGGAACTCATGGACAAGAGTCCGTGAATTTTTTTCAAGGGGAGTATGATGCAGGAGCATCATTGTTAAGCATGCAGAGCAAGACCCATTAGCATCTGGGAATCTATACGAGAGCTCAACGCTAGCAATTGCATCACACATTTTGAAGTACGCCTTAACTCAGCACCGAAATAATCTTTGGAGGCACGCTTGAGAAATCACGAGGGAAGAAGTGGGAGTTTCCACTCTGGCTTTGGAATGCGACTGCACCAAAATAGTCGTAGGACAGGTTGTAATGTAGAAAAGTAACCAGGGGAAACCCTAAGATCCCTCTGATCTAAATAGAGGTTTTGTACACCCAAATGAGGTTGGTTGTAGGATAGATAGCTGCAAATTAGAGAACTGCAAGTTAGTAGGAGATTTCAGTTTTCAGTTGTTGTTTTTTATTTACAGTTGTAACCATTTTCTCTTATGAACATAACAGAGGAAAATTGACCCAATGTATGGGGTGGACATTGTTTTTCAATTCTCTGTTATTATGCTTTCATGAATGAGTGAATGAATTTTAATATTAATAGATGGAACTGTGAATGTTAGGATAAGTTTCAATTGTTTCTCTTCTGTTGAGTGGTGCAAGGTGTGCACACAGAACGCAAGGAGTGCGTTGACGGAATATGTTTTAGCTCCAAAGCCTAGAAGATATAGCACAAAGCTTTCCCTTTGCAAGGAGTGCAAAGAGACCGGTGCAAGGCATGCACAGTCGTCCGCAAGAATTTGAACCTTGTGTAAAGATCTGGTGCAAGGAGTGCACAGATCCAAGATTCGACTAAGTGTCGAAGGGAATTTGCAGAAGTCGAAGAACCGGGAAAGGAGAATGCCAGGAGCATGAGAGGAGTTTCTCTTCAAGAAATCCTTCGGGTCTGAGTTATCAAAATCCCTGAAATGCCAGGAGTGCGCAGGAATTCGAGGTCTCCACAAGACCAAGCTTAGAAGGAATAACGCTTTTCAAAAGTGTTAACGAGATCCAAGAAATAGACTTGCAAGAAGGATAAAGGTCGAGGCCTTTGAATCCTTCGAAAATCTTCTAAGTCTGAAGAAAACGCAAGACCAAGGGGAAAGATCTGGACCGTCCAATCAACGTCCAGACAGTGAGGAGAAAGTGCAGAGGAGGAAAGATCTCAGCCGTTTGGTCTGAATGTAGAAGAATCGTAGCCACTCGATCAAGGTAAAGTTCCCTAACGATAAGCTTCGAAAGTACACAGGTGAAGCGAAGTTGCGAAATTCCAAAATCATCGGAACCGTCCATCAAGGGGGACACATGGCGAGAGATCAGCATTTCGCTGACTCGTGACTCAAAGAAGTCAAAGGCATATTTGTATGAACTCACAAATCGTGAAATCGCAATTTGATCTGAGTCGTCGGATCAAGGAGAAATCTGGACCGTTAGTTTCCCAAGGGGATATCAGGAGTTTGGATATCGAGAGAAGGGAGGTGAGCGGTCCTCCAACTTCATGAAAGGTGAAGTCCCGATAGGAGAAAAGGAGATTAGGATCGTTGGATCATGGGGATTGTGGACCATTGATTTGGCGCTCTGAAATATCGATATTTCGGGGTTTCGGAGGTCAGGAGAGTCGGGGTGACTCACACGCGAAGAACCGATACGTGAAGTCGCGACGCGCCTTTTGATCAGGTGAGTGGTCACAGTCATGGTCATGTGAAGGAAAGGGCTTAGCCAGAGGAGAGCTAGCGCTCATTTGGCATTGAGGTTTGAACAACGCTCAGGATAGGGCCTGTGGGTCTCATACGACCTACATATTTGGAGAAAGGACCTGTGTAAGTGGGTTTAGGGTCTAGCAGAGACCCGAAGAGTCAATCAAACTCAATTTCTTAATCGATCCTAGGCCATGAGGTCGCGCAAAACTTAGGAGAGAAGGGGGTTCTGCATCAACCCTCCATACTCCTACACCCCCTCACTTCCATCACCCACTCCCTACATCCCCCTCCTTATCTCACCTGATGTCATCCTCCCTAACTCTACTACCCCCAAATTTCCCCACACTTCTGACACCTACAAACTACCCCCCTCAGTTTCCCTCTCTCCTAACATCTCATCAACTCTCCCATACTTAACCTCTTATCTCAAGTTTCCTTACATTACATTCCAAACCAATAAGATCCTTACATATGGCAACATGGAATAGCGACACATGGAAATGTTTAATAATGACATATGGTGAAATTTGAATGGGTGACTGGACATGAAGTGGAGTTTGAAAAAGTATTCAAAATATTATTTAATTAAATCATTTCTAAGGGGCTTGAATCCTTGAGTCCCTATAGTCTTTGTATTTCACATATAAAGTGTATAACCCACTATTAATTATATACCATTAATATATCCACACTCCCATAAATATGGGATAATATTTAAAACCAAAAGGTCAAATTTATTATGGAGAAGTATAAAATTAAATCCAAGGGATGAGATTGCCGCAAGACATTCGATTGGTGGTGATTGAGTCACAAACTTATGAAGACCATAACTTGAGCTCCAGGTGATGGAATCGTGCAAAATTTATGCCATTGGAAAGGTATTTCGACAAAGAAGATGATGGTATAGTTTTAAAAGGTTGAAATTGGCTAAATTTTTCTGAGAAATTGAAATATAATCCATATTCATTTTTAATTGAACTGTGTGACAACTCAAATTCATGAGGTCATATATTGAGATCTGGGAGTCAGAATTGAACAAACATTATATAGTTTGAAAGATAAGATTATTAAAATCACATCTTAAGTGATTTACATGGCTGAAAAGTTTATTATAATTTCCATAAAATTAAAACACAATCTTCTTCTTTTAAAGGGAAATTAATTAAATTTTGAAAACAAAACTTTACTTAAAAACTTTTATTAAAAATGGAACCATTTGAAATATGTGGATATTAATTACATAAGTTCATTAATGAGTAATTAATTAAAACAAATACTTCAAGAAGAAAAGTGTATGGGAAATTCAAGAAGGGAAAAACCCTAACTACTCAAGTAGTTAGAAGATCTAATTTTAAAAAGAGAAAAAGTGCTTCATCAAGGGTTCCACAAGCAGAATTATCAAAGGAGCAGGGACAAGGGAAGGGGAAGAATATCAGAAGAAGAAGAATGTGTATCCATGAATATACAACTAAGATTCTTATCAACGAAAATATATCTCCATCTTCTCCATTCTTTCTCTTCTTCTACAGCATTTATGATAGCTCTATGCTTCAATCTCTGAATTGGGCACATGGTTGAGTTCTTGAATGTTCTTCTTGTATTCTTCAAAAGAATTTTATGATATGATCATGGAGTATTTACAGCCATATAAATGACTGTCAAATATTTTGTAATGAAGAACATCTTTCATGAATAAAACTCCACAAATAATTACTTCGAGGTTGATTTCGATTGTATATTGTAACTTTGACTCCTAAGTATGATATATTTGAAATTGATCTAACAAATTATCTTTTGATCTTAATAGAAATAATCTTTTAAAATTATTTGAGATGATCAAATTATTCTCTCTTGTTTCTCGTGAAGAATATATATATGCATTTGTATGTGATGTTGATTACAAAGAAATTATGATGTTGAATCCCTTCTTCAATATTTTCTTTTTGTAAAGATATTTCTTGTTGCATATAAAGATCAAATCGGGTTATTGAAGAACCATTTTATGTATAAATCCAAGTAATAAAGATCTAGGGTTTATTGTTTAGCATTCTCCTAATCCAAGATATCATAGATATATATTTTAAACAAAGAGGAGTATCATGTCTATAAAAAATCATGTGGATGCATATCCTCATGAGGTTGTCATTTCGGTCTTGACAGATTCAAACATCAACATTTTTTGCGACCATACTGGGGAGCCATTTATTTTCAAGAGATTTGAGGCCCTGCTTCAAATCATATTGAGGGACCTCAATCTCCATGATTCAAAGTTTTGAAAGAAGATTAAGAGAAAGATTGAAAATGAATTGGTTTTTTGAAAAACTTGTTCAAATAGAATTAAATGGCGTTGAAGATATTTTGTTGAAATTTCAGTCACAAGACAATTATGACAACTTTTTATCAAAAAAGAGAACCATCCAAGATTTGGGAGGATTATATCCTTGGTGAATCCATCCTTGAAACTCAGTATTTGAAATAAATATGCTTGAATGACTTCACTGAAAATAATTCAGAGTTTCAAGAAGATCAATTTGAAGATTCCTATGAGGAATTTCTTTCATGTTTTGAAGATGTTTTTCCTTCTCCATCAGGCCCAATTTTTTTTTAAAGATACAGTAAAGGGAGAGGGTATCAAAAGAAAGAAACATATCCAAAGAAAGAAACGGTTGGAAAGAATCCCACTTAATTTACAAGGATAATTTCATCCCTTTCCAATTATTGCCATGGACAAATTTCCCATATTCTTTAGGAATAATTCAGAGTATGTTGAGAAACATTTGATTAAATTTGATAGTGCCTATGAAATTTTTATTGTGGTTGAAAACGATGTTGCATGTTTCTTGTTCATCTTAACTTTAAAGGAAGATGCTAGTGAATGGTTTTACTCATTGCTTCTTGGAACCATCACCAATTGGGATATACTAGAAAAATTATTCATGGATAAATTTGTTCCAAGAAAAGATCCATATTCCATTTTCTTGAAGTTGTTTGAAATCCATATGAATGAGGAAGAGACAGTCAAAAATTTTAATTCCAGGTTCATGAAAGTTCTTTATGAAATTCCTCGAGAAATGTTTCCAAACGATATCATTATTTTTAGTTGTTATGAAAATGATTTTCCTATGAATCTAAATTTCTATTGAAGCAAGAGGGGAAATGCAGTTGGAAAGAGTTGATGCAGCGATCTCAAGCCATTGAAAGAGATTTTCTTGAAACAGGTGCTAATATATTAAATTCCCCAATAAATTTTCAAGACAATAGAGGAATGGACTTAGAAGAAGATTTTGATGAAAGACATGAATATTTGTTTTTTCAGATCTTATTCTTGAAACTGAAAACAAATATTATAATGTTTCGATTCAAGAAAAAGATCATCATCTACATGTCTCATTGGAAGTTAATTTCAATATTTAATGTTCTCAATTTGAGAGCAATGATCAATATGACTTTAAATATGAACACAAGGATTTCATTCAATGTGATCATGAGGAAAATGTTGCAGCAAATTATCAAATGGCGCAGCTAGATTACATCAAGCCACGAGAATAATATCTAAATTGGATGAACTTAGTTATTGGTAAGAGGCATAATTTTGTATCATATTCCTATGAAGATGATTACTTATCTAAAATAGAGTTTAATGAAGAAGATATCCTTCAAACATCAAAACAAGAGAATTTGCAACAAAAGGACTCATGAGAGATATGTTTTATTTCTGAAGATTATGAAGTTGTTGATGAACAACAAAGAACGATTTTACAATTCCCCACAAATGACTACCAAAAATTCATCATTGCAACTTCACCATGGAAAAATAATCATTACACTAAGAAGGAATCTTTTCAAGACAATGTTGATGAATCAAGAACCTTGGAAGTAGTTGGAGATAATGAAAGAGATGAAAGAATGTTAAAATTGGAAAATCCTCATCCAATAAAAGAAAATAATATTTTTAAGAAACTAACAAGTGATTTCATTAAATCATGGTTCCAAAGCATTGTTGGTGAAGCAATGCAATCATATTTTGAGTGCACGTGGTTAAATTTTTCTTCGGTATACATTGAGAGTGTCCCTGACTCATTGGTATGATTTTCAATATATTCCACA
Organism: Picea engelmannii; assembly: GCA_009831015.1. Classification (NCBI taxonomy): domain Eukaryota; kingdom Viridiplantae; phylum Streptophyta; class Pinopsida; order Pinales; family Pinaceae; genus Picea; species Picea engelmannii. Next base: position 957,181 of record ML783707.1, read on the forward strand.
ATTATGGAGTTCATTCCACAAATCAGATCAATGCTCGAATGGCTCCATTGGAAATCTACCTACGTGCCTCTTTATTCCAAGTAATATAGGGTAGGTAGATCATGTATTTACATATTTAGTTTCTTCAATTCAAATTTTGCACAATAAGGTAGTCCTTATATTGAAATTTGAAGATAACTCCATGAAAGAGGAAGCATTACAAGAACAAATTTTGAAGATGACTCCATAGCCCAATGGAAAAGAAAGTTGGTTTTCATATTATGGGTTATCAGCAACCCGCAAGGGTTCATTGTCATGTAGTTGGAGCCAGTTGTTGACCAAAATTTGGTCATCTATATTTTTCCGCACTTCGGATAATAAAAAAAATGATATTAAAAGAAGAAAATTTTTGAATTAGAACAAGTTCATTGCATAGCCCTCAATTTCATCTTTGCCATGCATTTTTCCGATCGAAAATATGAGTTTGTATGCTCAAGATATTCATGTTTCCATTTAACCACCTAAAAAGCATGCCTTTAATATGGAACAGAGCTAATTTATTGAATTTAAATCTAAATTTTTGGTCCCAAGACCCTTGGTTTCTTCAATTTTTCGGGCCCAAGACCTATAAAATATTGTTTTTACGGGTTCATAACCCATGAAAAATATTGTTACACCATTACGGGTCCACCTCCTTTATCAACCCACACACCTTCCCCTTCTTTTCCTCATCCCATATTTCCTCTATTCCCACACTTAGTTTTATTTTATTACCCCACCCCCTAACCTCTTTTGTGCACTCACATTCCCTACTCCCTCACATCCCTCACTCCCTTCAACCCACGAACTCCCCAACTTGATAGTCCATCTATGTTCCCTTTACCCCCTCACTTCACTCTCCCCATAATATGGCAGGTTGGCAGACCCTCTATACTCCTAC
>ML783707.1:958158-995370 GCA_009831015.1 Picea engelmannii
TCCCTAACTCCACTATCCCCAAATTCCCCCCACACTTCCAACACATACAAAATACCCCCCCTCACTTACGTTCTCTCCTAACCTCTCATCCACTCTCCCGTACTTAACCTCTTATCTCATGTTTTCTTACATTACACCTCTCTCATAACCTCTCATCCACTCTCCCATACTTAATCTCTTATTTAAAGTTTCCTTACATTACATTCCAAACCAATAAGATCCTTACATATGGCAGTGTGGAATAGTGACACATGACAATGTTTAATAATGACATATGACGAAATTAGAATGGGTGACTAGGCATGAAGTGGAATTTGACAAAGTATTCAAAATATTGAATTCTTGAGTCCCTATAGTCTTCGTATTTCACAGATAAAGTGTATAACCCACTCTTAATTATATACCATTAAGATATCCACAATCCCATACATGTGGGATAAGATTTAAAACCAAAAGATATAATCTATTATGGAGAACTATAAAATTAAATCCAAGGGCTGAGATTGCCCCAAGACATTTGATCGACAGTGGTTGAGTCACGAACTTCTAAAGACCATAACTTGAGCTCTAGGCAGACAAATCATGTAAAATGTGTACCGTTGAAAAGAGATTTCGACGAAGAAGATGATGGTATAGGTTTCAAAGGTTGAAAGTGGATACATTTTTACAAAAAATTGAAATAACATTCAGCTTCATTTTTAATTGATCTGTGTGACAACTCAACTTCACGAGGTCATATCTTGAGATCCAGGAGTTGGAATTGGACAAACTTTATATTGTTGGAAAGATAAGAATATGAATATCACATATGAAATGATTTACATGGCTTAAAATTTTATTATAATTTCCATAAAATTAAAACACAGTCTTACTCTTTTAAAGGGTAATTAATTAAATTTTGAAAATAAAAGTTTATTATTTAAAAACTTTTATTAAAAATGAAAAGGGAACCATTTGAAATATGTGGATATAATGATGTAATTTCATTAATCAGTAATTAATGAGACATTAATTTAAGAGAATAGTTCAAGAATAAAAGTGTATGGGAAATTCAAGAAGGCAAAACCCTAATTACTCAAGTAGTTATAAGATCTAATTTTAAAAAGAGAAGAAGTGTTTCATCAACATTCCACAAGAAAAATTATCAGAGGGGCAGGGGCTGAATATTAGAAGAAGAAGAAGAAGGTACAACCATGAATATACATCCAAGCTTCTGATCTACGAAAATATATCTCCATATTCTCCACTCTTTCTCTTCTTCTACATCATTTCTCATAGCTTTATGCTTGAATCTTTGAATTGGGCACAAGGTTGAGTTCTTGAGTGTCCTTCTTGTATTATTCAAAACACTTTTATTATATATTCATGGAGTATTTACACCCATATACATGATTGTCAAAGATTTTGTAGTAAAGAACAATTTTCATGAATAAAACTCCACAAACAATTACTTTAGGGTTGATTTCGATTGTATCGTATAACTTTGAGTCTTAAGCATGAGATATGTGAAATTGATCTATCAAATTCTCTTTTGATCTTAATAGCAATAGTCCTTTAAAATTATTTGAGATGATCAAATAATTATCTCATATTTGTTGTGAAGAATATATGGATGTATTTGTATGTGATGTTGATTACAAAGAAATTATGATGTTGAAGCCCTCCTTCAATATTTTCTTGTTGTAAATAGATTTCTTGATGCATATAAAGATCAGGTCAGGTTATTGAAGAACCATTTTCTATATAAATCCAAGCAATAAATATCTAGAGTTTTTTTTTAGCATTCTCCTAATCCAAGATATCACAGATATATCTTTTAGCCAAAGAGGAGTACCACCTTTATAAAAATGTAGGGGGATTCATATCCTCATGAGGTTGTCGCTTTGGTCTTGAAAGATTCAAATGTCAACAATTGTATATTTCGTTGTGATAGGACTGTGATGTACATAATGAATATCGGTGGAATTCCCTCTTGAATAATTCACTATCATTTTAGAGTGTAGTCTAAGGGAAATTTGTTGATGCAACACCGAGAACCCTTGAGTCTGTCAGATCAACACGGTAGTCGGTATTTCATAGAAAGTTTTGGTCATCATTCTTTCCAAGACAAACTTGGACGACTCTTCAAACCCAAACAATTTCCAGCAGCCACCAATGGTTAGATCCACTCAGATAGTCAATTATTGAATAAATTGTCTTTGATGTCAAAGGTTAATAAGTGATTAAATATAAATGTGACTTTGGTATCACTTTAATAAATATAAAAGTGGAAAGGAAGTTTATGCAAAAGTGTAAATGAAAGTTGATTAAATATAAATATGACTTTAATAAATAACAAAAGTTGAAAAGTTAGGTGGAAGTGAAGTTTATGTAAAAAATGAGTAAATATGAAAGTGGAATAAAGAAAAATGTAAAAGTGAAACTGGATTAAAGAAAAAGGCTAAAAGTGAAAATGCACATGGTATTTGAACGTGGTATTTGCAAACCATGGTGTTATTTACCCATAATAAGGTAAAAAGTGAATTAAAAATTAAAAATGGGGCAAAATCAATTATTATTTAAAAAAGGTTGTGACCTTTCAAAAAGAATATGATTTTTTATATAAAGATTATTGAAAAGTCACAATGACTTATTATATTGAAAAGACACATACTTATAATGAAGAGATACATTCCTATATTGAAGAGGTGCAACGGTTTAGTTGTACATGGCCATTGGAAGACTCTATAAACATAAATTCTTGTTGAAAGAAGGTGTGTCTCTGAGCATGAAATCTGAAGATCAATAACATAGTAAGAGGCCAAGAAAGTAAATGAAGATATGCAGCAAAATCCAAAGAAGATTATTAATCCACAGTTGGTGTCATTTTTGTCATCGATGTTTCGAATCTGAATCGGGATTCATCATCAGGACTAATCGTCAATTTCAAAGCTTTCTGATCTTGGTCAATTAATAGTAGATGCAGGACAGTTTGAGATTATAATTAAGTTGGCTATCTGTAAAACCAACTATGGATTATCTGGCAAATAACTTCGAAACTCCTCACCACAGAAACCTGAAAACAGTAAGATTATTAATATTTGAATATTAAAGTACTTATCATAAAAATGGAGGTTGGGTGGTGATAGGGCAGGTTGGAGCCTGCAAGGGAGGTTGTAGCCTCCTTCCAGTAGAAGCTAGTAAACCAAGGTGTTGCATTATATTTTCAGTTGTAGTTGAAGAAACTAGGGAGTTGGTGTTTCCTTCTAGTAGGTGTTGGTAAAATATAGGGGGTCACGACCTCCTTCTAGTTGGTGCTAGTAAAATAGGGAATTGGTGTTTCCTTTTGAGTTGGAGCTCATGAATTAAATGTAATCCTTATTAAAAATAAAAAGAATAGTTGTGATTATTTCCAACTTGGGTTTTTCACGTTAAATTCTACATATTGTATATTTTTGTTGATATTTTTCTTTGATTTGATAAAATTAATATTTAAGTGGTTTTAAATTGTTGAAAAAGGATAATATTGATTCACCCCCCCCTCTCAGTTTTAAACAATACTACAAAACCCATTGGAATCTCCACCCATTATAATATGGGTCTTACACTATATGACGCAGATGCCCAACCCTCGGGCCATAGTCCACTTCACAGGATCGTTCAATAACTTCCTCGAGCTGAAGTGGCTCTTCTGGATCCCTATTGGAACCTCAAATTTTCGATCCACAGGTCCTGCTGAAACCCCACCTGTGTGACCTTACACTAAGAGTGAGCTTCTCCTTCCCACGGTCACCGAATATGACCTTCGATCTTTTCCTGAAAAGTAATTTCGAGTTTCAGGACTCTCCGAGTCCTACTGTCGAGAGCCTCTGCTTCTCGAACCTCTGAATGTTGAAATGTCAAACTGGTGAATTTTCGGCCTATGTGACCACCTTCCCTCGTGACCGCCTACCTCTTTCGGAACTTTGGGGTTCCCAACGCCGAAATGCCCATGTTCCTTGCCTACGAGATTCTCGAAATGCCGAACCCCGAATCTCTGAAACGCCACTCCTTGGCTTTCTCCTCCAAGGGTTTCTTTTCCTCGGCTTTTCACATTTCGTGATTTTGGAGTTTCAATTGCCGAAGTGCTTGACTCTCTGTAGTGGAATCCCTGAATTGCCGAATTCTGAAATCCTGATATCGGTGCGACCAAAAACTCACTCTCCTCCATATCGCATTTCATGACTTCAGGGTTTTCATCCCCGAAAGCCCGGATTTCTTATCCTCGGGATTTCCGAAATCCCAATACCCGGTATGCCGAAATGAAAATTCTCGATGGGCTTCCGGATGTCCACCACGCGTCCTCCTACAAACGAATGGCTACGATCCCCTCGCTGTTTCGGGTCTTTCACTGTGAAGTGACCCAATCTCTTGTTATCAGGATTCCCGAAATGTTGAATCCTGAACTTTCGAAACATGTGACCACAGCCCCACTCCAACAATGCTTTACTTTTGGGACTTTGGGGTTTCCAACACCAAAGTGTCGGGCTTCTTGTCCTCGGGATGGCCGAAAATCCAATCCCTGAAATGCTGAAATGGTTGACTTTGTCCCGTGACTTGACGTTATTTCTTCGTTGCTTTCAGGTTTTCGCGTTTCGGGCCTTCCCGATGCGAATCCACCAAAACCCCTTATCCTTCGAGCTTCCGATATCCGAAATACCGATGTGCCAAAATGGCTGGTCTACGACTATTCCTCCAAACGCTTTTCAGAGTTTTGCATTTCAGGACTTCGTGATTCCCGCTGGACCAATTCCTTGACCCTTCGACCTTCCGGTATCTGAAATGTCGAAATAATGAATCTCGAAATGCTGAAACTCCACCCCTACGGGATATCAACAGCTCTGAGCCTCCCCTGATCTGACGGCTCTGATCCCTTCGGGATTTTGTGGGTCAAGAGTCTCAAACTCTTACCCTTTGCATGCCCAGTACCCAGAGTGTCGAAATGCCGAAATTTCGGTCTATGTACCTCTTGAACCAACGGCTACAATCCAACTGGATCGACGACTCGCATCCTTTCGGAAATTTTCCCAAAACCTTCACCGTTAGCCACGTGTCCTCCTGTTCTATGGTCATGATGCTTTCGAGACTTCGACGAGTCCTCTTCTCTACATACGAGGGCTAAACCTCGTGCTCCTTTTCCCAGATCTGATGGCTATCGACTATCTGCGCAAGATCTGACGGCCCAGATCTATTCCTTCCCTGTGTGCTCTTCTGTTGTTGCCTGGACGTGAAACTTCGACGATCCAGATCTCTCTTCTCCAGCTCCAATCCAACGGTAGTTGTAGCTCCCTCCTGAGCTAGTGCTTCTTCCTTGTGAGCCTATTTTCCCCGAAACCTTGAAAGGCTTCCTTCGGCTTCTGCGCTGATTTGCAGAGTCTCTGCACACAAACGTGTTATATCTTCTGAGCTTCTCTATTACTCAGACTTCTCGAGGATTAACCCTTTTTCCTTCTCCCTCATATGAAGAATATGATGCCTTCTTGGCAATCCTTTTCTCAAGCAACTCCTTGCTGAGCCTGCAGGGTGTTCAGCAACCTTGTGAAGGTCCTATTCCTTAAACACTTCTTGTCATTCCAGAACTCAAAAGAGTCATTTCTGTGCACTCCTACACCAACTCAATGCCCTCCTGATAGAGCTTCCACAGAATCCTTCAGTGATTCTATCTTCTCTCTGTGCTTTCTCTGCACCTGCTCAAATGCCCTCCTAGCAGAGCTCTCACATAATTCCTTAGAATTTATGTCTGTCTTGTGCTGTCTTCCACACAGTCCGACCTCCAAGGTGTTCAGCAACCTTAAGGATTCTCCCCTGAGTCTAAGACTTCAGCTGGTGCACCCTCCTGGCGCATCTTTGTCCAAATTCAGCAGAATTGGAAGTGCCCTCTCTGCACTAGCTTTCAGAACCCGCAGTGTTCTGTCACACCCTCTTGGCATGAAGGCTCAAAGATCCCCAAATCTGAAATTAAAGAACCCACAGATAGTAGAACCTATATGTTCCTGCAAATGCATACCTAACATACATCTACAGCATATCATCAATACACACATGAAGACATTCATCATACACAGAATAACATGCAGGAAAAATTGTTTTTTGTATTAATGTAAAGTGCCTCTTTTACAATGTGTTTGAGCTCGGACTGCAACAAAATCTCGGCTCTCCTCTCTTCTCTTCTCTAACTCTCACGGAGTTTTCCTATATCTCTTCTCTACTCAACTACCCCTCTCTCATACTACATACAAAGGATCTTGTACATGAGGGGGCTCTTTGAGCTCTTCCCTCCAAGCTACCTACTTTATTCAATTACATTGAATTACATTGAATGGGTTGTCTAGTCCAGATTGGAGCTAGATTCAGCCTTACAACCATTAAAGGCTATCTACATCTAAAGCCTACGTATAGGCATGAGCTTTTGTCTCTAACAGCTTTACAAATATTAAATGCCCTTCATTCAAATTCAAAATATGAGAGTGTTGGTGCCTCTCTTCCTTGTATGCGCTGAGTAGGCTGGCTGGTTGGCACATGGATGGCTTGGGAGCGATGCTCCTGCATCATACTCCTTTGCTGCGAAAAATTCATGAGCTCCCCAACATCGTTGTTGAAATCCACCTGGATCCCAAATAGTTCTCTAGAGCTATTCCTCTGCTCCATCTCTTTGTCGTTGTTGCTGCTTTCGCTGCTCTGTTGTTGTTGTCTCCCTTCTGCTTAGCTTCTCCTTGCTAGCAGTCTCTTGTGCTAACTTCAACATCATCTTCCTGATCTTCTCCACCTCCTCGTCCAGCTACTCCAATGGTTGGCTCTGTCCTTGCAGTCTACTCCACTGCAATTCCTCTTTGCAAATGGGTAGATCAAATAGATCTCCCATGTTTTCTTCTTCATCTCTTGTGGCCTTAACTTGCCACTCTACTACAGAATTCAGATATGCAGTCTTATCCTCTTGGTTGATCTGTCGTTCAGCTTCTCCCTATGGCAGTTATGTTGCTGCCATTTATGTTACTGGCATGTCTCCAGCTTCCTCCAGCTGCTCCTCAGACTGGAATTTTCCCTCTATATCCAACCTGATCTATTGGATGTGCACACCTTGCACTATCACCCTCTTCTCCAGGGCTTCTAATTCCTCACATAGATCAGCAAATTCCATGTTGTCTGCTTCCTCCTCTATTTTTTCTGCTGCAAGCTTCAGTGCTGTAGTCATTTCAACTTCCTGGCTGAAAATTTTGAGCCATTCCTCGGAATGCTCTTCTTCTTTTTCTGCTTGGGAAGCCTCTAACATCTGCTCCAATGCTCTGATAGTCACAGTTGGTTGTCCTTCTGTTGTTGCATCAGCAACACACGCTCTCACCTTAACTGGGCTATGTGGCAGGAATATCTCAATTCCTCCAATGGTCAGAATGCTCTTCTGATCCTCCTGCTAGATGGTGCAAGTTTTTAACTTGTCATCATCTTCATTCACATGGCCTGTAAAACCACCTAAATCTTCACTTGTCAGCACTCCTTGCTTATCAAAACTCACTCTTGAGTTCATGAGACTCTCACATAGCCTCATTTGCTCTCCCTTTACCACCTAGCAATATGGGATTCTTACCCTACCCTCCTGGCAATCTATGAGATCCTTTGATCCCATCTCATTGCCCATCTGGTAATCTCTATTTCCCTCTCTGCACACATGGTAGTCTCTGAGATCTTCAGTCGATCTGTGTTCATCCTTAATGTCACTGAGATTTCTCCCAGCCTCTGGTTCACATACTTGAACCATCTCATCTTCATCGTTTCTAAGGCTATCAGCATGCCTCAGCCATCCTCTTATCAACCTCCGTTGTCTTTTGGCCACCAATTCCTTGACTGGCCACTTTGCTTTTGTCTTCACAGGCCATTCATGTACCCATCTTGACCTAGCATTCTGGTGCATCTGTAATGCCAGAATTTCCATCCTCGCTCTGATCTCGGCGAGTTCTTTGTCTCTCACAGCATTTTCCTGCTGGTGGTGGTTCTTCTTTCCACCGCGTGCATGGCCTTCAATAGCCATATCGTTGCCTTATGTCTGCCTTCCTAGAAAACCTGTTGTTCTCACTCTACAATCCTGAGTGCTTCCAGCCTCTCTTCTACAGTCCTCCTGACTACCTTCCTGACTATTTTCCTTGACTACTACCTACCTGCAAACAATCACCACAGAATTTCCAACACTCTACCTTCTCCTACCTCTCTCTGCAAGCTGCCTCTGATACCAAACTGATGCATATCAGAGTGTTTTCCTTTCTACTCCCTCTGCCTGAAATATACAAACAGAGTTGGGATCTAATACCACACATGACACAGACGCCCGACCCCCGGGCCGTAGTCCACTTCACAGGATCGTTCAAAAACTTCCCCAAGCCGAAGTGGCTCTTCCAGATCCCTATTGGAACCTCAAATTTTCGATCCACAGGTCTTGCTGAAACCCCACCTATGTGAACATACACCAGGCATGAGCTTCTCCTTCCCACGGTCACCGAATATGACCTTTTATATTTTCCCAAAAAGTAATTTCAGGTTTCGGGACTCTCCGAGTCCTGTTGTCGAGAGCCTCTACTTCTCGAACCTCCAAATGTCGAAATGTCGAAATGGTGAATTTCCGACCTATGTGACCACCTTCCCTCGTGATCGCCTACCTCTTTCAGAACTTCGGGGTTCCCAATGCCGAAATGCCCATGTTCCTTGCCTTCAGGATTCCTGAAATCCTGAACCCCAAATCTCTGAAACGCCACTCCCTGACTTTCTCCTCCAAGGGTTTATTTTCCCCGGCTTTTCGCGTTTCGCGATTTCAGAGTTTCAATTATCGAAGTGCTCGGATCTCTGTAGCAGAATCCCTGAATTGTTGAATTTCTAAATCCCTATATCGGTGCAACTGCAGACTCACTCTCCTCTATGTCTCATTTCACGACTTCGGGGTTTTCATCCCCGAAAGCCCAGATTTCTTGTCCTCGGGATTTCTGAAATCCTGATACTCGATATGCCGAAATGCAAATTCTCGGTGGGATTTCGGATGTCCACCATGCATCCTCCTACAAACGTATGGCTATGATCCCCTCACTGTTTCAGGTCTTTCACTATGAAGTGACCCAATCTCTTGTCATCAGGATTCTCGAAATGTTGAATCCCGAACTTTCGATACTTGTGACTGCAACCCCACTCCAACAATACTTTACTTTTGGGACTTCGGGGTTTCCAACACCGAAGTATCCAGCTTCTTGTCCTCAGGATGGCTGAAAAGTCTATCCCCGAAATGCTGAAATGGTTGACTCTATCCCATGACCCGACGTTATTTCACCGCTGCTTTCGGGTTTTCACGTTTTGGGCCTTCCCGATGCGAATCCACCAAAACCCCTTATCCTTCAAGCTTCCGGTATCCGAAATACCGATGTGCTGAAATGGTTGGTCTACGGCTATTCCTCTGAACGCTTTTCAAATTTTCTCATTTCGGGACTTCGTGATTCCTGCTAGACCAATTCCTTAACCCTTCAAACTCCCAGTATCCAAAATGTCGAAATGCCGAAACTCCACCCCAGTGGCAGATCAATGGCTCTGAGCCTCCCCTGATTTGACGGCTCTAATCCGTTCAGGATTCTATGGGTCAAGAGTCCCAAACTCTTACCATTTGCATGACTGGTACCCAGAGTGTCGAAATGCCAAAATTTCAGTCTATGTCCCTCTTGAACCAATGGCTACGATCCAACTGGATCAATGTCGCATACTTTTGGGAATTTTCCTGAAACCTTGATTGCTCGCCACATGTCCTCCTGTTCAATGGTCACGATGCTTTTGGGACTTCGACGAGTCCTCTTCTCTGCATACGGGGGCTAAACCTCGTGCTCCTTTTCCCAGATCTGATGGCTATCGGTTATCTGCGCAAGATCTGATGGCCCAGATCTATTCCTTCCTTGTGCTCTCTTTTGTTGCTGCCTGGATGTGAAACTTCAACGATCCAGATCTCACTTCTCCATCTCTGATCCAACGGTAGTTGTAGCTCCCTCCTGAGCTAGTGCTTCTTCCTTGTGAGCCTCTTTTCCCCGAAACCTTGAAAGGATTCCTTCGGCTTTTGCATTGATTTGCAGAGTCTCTGCACACAAAGGTGCTATCTCTTCTAAGCTTCTCTATTACTCAGACTTCTAGGGGATTAACCCTTTTTCCTTCTCCCTCAGATGAATAATATGATGCCTTCTTGGCAGTCCCTTGCTCAAGCAACTCCTTGTTGAGCCTGCAGGGTGTTCAGCAACCCTGTGAAGGTCATGTTCCTTGAACACTTCTTGTCGTTCCAGAACTCAAAAGATTCATTTATGTGCACTCCTGCACCAACTCAATTCCCTCCTGACAGAGCTTCCACAGAATCCTTCAGTGATTCTATCTTCTCTTTGTGCTTTCTATGCACCTGCTCAAATGCCCTCCTGGCAGAGCTCTCACAGAATTCCTCAGAATTTTTGTTTGTCCTATGCTCTCTTTCACATGGTTCTACCTCCAAGGTGTTCAGCAACCTTGAGGATTCTCCCTTGAGTATAAGACTTCAACTGGTGCACCCTCCTAGTGCATCTTTGTCCAAATTTCGTAGAATTGGAAGTGCCCTCTATGCACTAGATTTCAGAACCTACAGTGTTATGTCACACCCTCTTGGCATGAAGCCTCAAAGATCCCCAAACCTGAAATCAAAGAACCCACAGATAGCAGAACCTATATGTTCCTGCAAATGCATACCTAACATACATCTACAGCATATCATCAATACACACATGGAGACATTCATCCTACATAGAATAACATGCAAGAAAAAATTATTTTTGTATTAATGTAAAATCCCTCTTTTACAATGTGTTTGAGCTTGGACTGCAACAAAGTCTTGGCTCTCCTCTCTTCTCTTCTCTAACTCTCACAGAGTTTTCCTATCTCTCTTCTCTACTCAACTACCCCTCTCTCATACTACATACAAAGGATATTTTACATGAGGGGGCTCTTTGAGCTCTTCCCTCCAAGCTACCTACTCTATTCAATTACATTGAATGGGTTGTCTAGTCTAGATCAGAGCTAGATTCAGCCTTACAACCATTAAAGGCTATCTACATATAAATCCTATGTATAGGCATGGCCTTTTGGCTCTAACATCCTTACAAATATTAAATGCCCTTCATTCAAATTCAAAATATGAGAGGGTTGGCACCTCTCTTCCTTGTATGCACTAAGTGGGTGGGTTGGTTGGCTGGCACATGGCTGGCTTGGGAGCGATGCTCCTGCATCACTATAACCAAGGATGTGAGGGAGAATGATTTTAAATTATGTATTCCCCCTTTCCTTGGCTTGCACCCTATATTTAATGTGGAACTACTTCGCATATATTTTCCACCTCTCTTGTACACTTCAAATGTGATCGAACACTTTCCCCCTATAGAACGAAATATTGACTACATTGAAAAGGAGACAGTTGATCAGATAATGGACACCAATATTAAAGGAACCCACCAACAAAACATCCAACTGTAATGGGTCCTCAAAGAAGGGAATCTTCTTCACTAACGTAAGTGGCTCACCAGAAGTCAGATTTAGTAGAAGTTTCCCCATCTAATGGAATAAATTAATGCAATGTGGACCGTTGCTTCCTAATGGGGGAGGACTGATCTAGGTGGATACAAGTGGCCACCCACCTATTCCACTAATTCAAAATGGTTCCACGTCTTGGTAGTTTTTCGGATCCAAAACTTCTGGGGTTGTTTTGAATCCCTAAAAGATGTTTTTTTGGCTCTCCACTTCCTAGCATGTAGTCAAAGGAAAATTCTAGGATGAAAGGAATATGTATTCCTTGTCTAGACATTTCTGACGATGTATCGAGTGCCCCAAACAAAGATCGTATGTAAAATTTGTGCCCTCGGAAAGTTGATGTATCAACTAACCACAATGGAGCCCATAAATATTTTGGTGTTTCATCCTAAGGGGTTATGGTTTTATATGTTTAGTGTTTTCTCACTGATGATTTATGTTAAAAGGCTTTTTTGACCTCTTTGTAATCAACTTCTTGTGAATGAGTGTAGTCATCACATCTCTATCTTCAGAGATAAGCCACCACCATTGTAGCTAGCTTGTGTGCTTTGTATTTTTATAATATTTTGTATTCCAGATAGTCATTAATATTGTTACCCCCTAATACTAGGGTTAAATAAGGAGATCATGTCTCGAGGCCCACAGGTAGCATACATGGAGTGTCAAGAGCCAAATTGCACAACTTAGCCCACATGACCCCTCCTGGTCATGACCTCTTTGTCACTCATCTCCAGTAGCAGAGCACCATATCTACCACACTAGCACTGTCCCAAGGACATCAATCCTTGCTCCAAAATGTCACGATTTTGGTCTCATGGTAAGCATCATTCTAATATTTGAAGCATTTGACATGTTGCAAAGAATATTTCTTGGTCATAGAACGTTTGATTGGAATTTATATCTTTTGCCTTATTTCACCTTGTTGGGTGGAATTGAAGTCCTAGTAATTTGATCATCCTTGGGAATGGGGTGCTACTGGGGGGTTCCTTGAAGAGTCATCATACCATTCCTGACCATGCTTTTCATTTTCCATTACATCTTCCACTTCATCTCCTAAATCATTTGGGTTTTCAGATGCACTGACCTAAGAAGGGATTGTACTTCATTTCATGGGAAGAAGGGGCTAAATGCATATGGGGAATGTAGCTGGAAAAAGATAAAATCCAATCACAAACCTTACATATGATAGACCAGGGATCCCGAGAGAAATTAAATTCTTCTCAAAAAAATGAGGGACCCATAAAAAAATAAAATTAATCATAATTAATTATTCCAACCAAGGTAGAGCGTATGAGGGCTTTGTTTTTATTGCTTAGTTTAGTGACACATATGTCTTCAACTTGGTGAAGCCTGACCAAGTGTAACCAAGGTAGATCATGCATGGGGTTTGTTTTTATTGCTTACTTTAGTGCCCCCGCATATCTTCAACTTGGAATCACTCTAATTAATTAATGGAAAATGAGCTTGGAAAAACATTGCATTGAAAATGAAGGGTGCAACACACCCTATACAAAGGCACCCATAAATGAGACAATACAAAGACTTGTATGTCATGAACCCCATGCCTAGAATTATTCCTAGTCCATATCACATTCATCACATGACTTAGATAGGTTTATTTTGGGAAACACCCTTGACATGGGGATTGGATAACCCAATGGGGCACCTTGACACCCCTCTCATACCTAAATTTGGAAAAAATTATAACTTTCTTTGAGCATTTGTTTAGTTTTAAAAGGGGGATTGATGCACATATTGGGTGGTTCTTGTATTAGATATGACTTACTTGTTATGACACATGTGAATTGAGGACCATTGGAGCTTTTCTTGTTGTCTTTGTAGGGATTTTCCCCACATGATGTATACATGACCCCACGTCTGGGGAATCCTTTGAGATGAGCACTTGAATATTGATCATGGAGGTTGTTTCCCTTGAGGAAACTTTGGCATGGATTGGAGATGAGTTTCCCACCTCTTCACACCTGGACGCATGCCTTTGGAGGCCTAGACGTCACCCTCATAGCCCATGACATCACTAGGGCCTGATGGAGATGATGCTTTGATGGAGGAGGCTTCTGACATTTACATTTGGCACATGTTGGTACAATGGATGGCCTTTGGAGGCTTAGCACTACACTTTTCCAGCCCAACGCTTGATTTGGGGAGCCTAACATCACCCTAGAAGGGCATCATGTCACCCTTTTAGGGATATTTTATGCAAAATTTGAATTTATAATTGTAAATGGAAAATATATGAGATCAACCCTCTTTATCTTTAAAAATTGACTTTTAAAGTGTAAAAATGAGGTTGAGAGGTCTCATATCAACAAACCTCTCAACATTTCATTTTGACAACACATTCTCCTCAAACAAGAGGACTTGAGGTCTGAAATTTTCAGTACACTTGGCTCTTTGGACTGAATTTTTTTCTATTTTGGAGTTAATGGTCCATCTACTTGGTGTGATATCTCTTGGAGAGTATGCTTTGGATGTTTGGCTATTTTGTGGTGGAAAATTTCTTCAACTAGGGTTTGTGCTTGATTATTCTTGGTGAAGTAAGTAAAATATTCAATTTGATTCATGTTTTGAATGGTTATGGTAAATTTTACTTGTTCATATTGAAGATTATGAGATTGCTTGCTTAAACCCTAGGAGAGGACATAAGGTGTTTCTTCCTCTCTGTAATTCTTTCCACTTATTGAATTGTCAAGGAAATATTGTCTAGAGTAGGCTCCTAAATCCCTAAAGTGTTGTCACTTTAGGAGTCTTATTCTAGAGTCTTGTTTCAAAATATATTTCAAGAATATAAGAAGAGAGGAATTCGCTAGGGCCAAAAAGGTGCTTGGTCTCTAGAAGAATTCAACTTTGAGACTTGAATTCTTGAGGTCTTAAGGTGCTAGACCTCAAGCATTCATCTCATTATCCTTAAACAATATTATCATTCTTTTTTCTCCAAGTTATATTGTTGTTGTAATTGACTCCATAAGCCCAAAAGGAACTAATTTCATTTCTCTCTCTTATGAAGGAATTGCTTCAACAACTCTCAAGCTTTATTTTCCAAGGCTTTTACTAACTTTTTCTAACTCTAGTTTATTCAAAATCACTAATTGTATTGTTGTCGTTTCATACTTTTTCTACAACCATCCTAACTGCTACAATTTATGCATAACTCATTCTAAGATCCAACTAACTCACTCAAAAATTTCTTATGACAAGTGCTAATAAATGTTCTTGGTAAATGCTAAGTTTCTACTATCTTTCCTTGCAATTATGAGCAATATTTCTCTTCAATGTTACAAAAATTTATTGGTGTTATAAATTGTTAGTTTGTTGTAAATTTTACTTCATCCAGTATATAATTAAATGTTTATTATCTACTAAGGTGTTTTATCACATTGGTACTTGGAAATTGTTATACATATATGCTATCTTATTCTTGTTCCAAGAAGGTATCTGAAATCACCTATTTGCCTCAAATTCACATACATAGACCTTTGACTTGGGTAACCAATACGAAGGGGGTATATATTGACCATATATTTAGCTAGCCTTACCCTTTAGGTTACCGGGGACACCTCCCTTGGGGTAGACCTCATTTATCCCTAAAACATGGGGATTTCCTACTAAGGTGATAGTGGTAGGTTATCTTGTAGTTACGCATATTTAAAGACTTATGTTGGGGATTTCGAAATAAGTACAAATACCATCATAACATTTTGGTGTTGTTTCCAGGGAGAATCGAGTCAATTTTCCTCAATGACATATCTTCGATAATATTTTCCCGAATCCCTTATCCTAGACGTTTACCTAAAGACTCCACTGAGGGTGATTCCATCACTTCCTTTGATAATCCTGGAGGGATTATCTGGTGACTCCATAAATATAATGGAAGTATATTAATCCTTCTAGATCTTATAGAAGAAAGCCTCCATGTAGCTCTCCCATAGTAAATTCTCTCTTTGGGGGGGGGACCTTCTTTTGAATATAATGGCACATACTCAAGCTTCGGACTCAAACTCAAGCCCAAAGTCAGAATAAATGGCCAACCAAGCATTTCAATCCATTAGACATGAAAACCATCCTAGGATACCCTCGACATATGCTTGCAAAGTATGAGAAATAATTTTCCAGATTCACTGGTAATGATGTGGTCACTGTTGAACACCACATGAGAAATTTATGGGCCTTCTTTCAACTAAATCCTATGAGTGATGACGTAGAATAATTGGTGATGAATCTCTTCTCTGTCACTCTCCAAGATACAACTAGAAGGTGGTATGAAAGTCTTATGGATGCTAGCAGCAAAACCATGGATCAAATAGAGGAGGTTTTCCTTAAAATATGGAGCATAAAAGAAGATCCTAACATGTTGCTGGCACGACTCAATTATATAAAAAAGTATGAGAATGAGGCTGCTAGGGAGTTCCATACCAAGTTTGAATTTTTTTTGCAATAAGTCCCTAAGATTCATCACCCTCGAAGAGATTATCTTATTTTCCTCTATACCAGGGAGTTTTCATGGAAAATTGGGTTCTTGGTCAAGGACAAAGTCCCAAGGAAAATTCAAGAATCCCTTAAAATGGCTACAAGAATTGAAGCCAATTTATCATCATCTAAGGTAGAACCTTTCTATTCTCCAAGAGCCAAGCCTGGTATTAAACTAAAACTAGTGCACACCACTGAGACTACCCAAGATATTAGCAGTGCCTTGGAAAAACTTCAGAAAACTATGGTTGACTTGGAAATAAATCAAACCTCGATGATGAATAAAATTACCAATTTGGAGAGAACAAAACAGCAAGCCCCCATATCTCCTTTCAAGGGACAACCTCAAAATCCTGGTCAAATGTACAAGCCTCAAAATGAGGAAAATGTGCCTAATACTCTCGCTAACTCAAATCTTGTGGATGAAAATACTTGGTGTTTCCAATGCAGAGAGGCACATTGTGAGCATGAATTTCCAATGAACAATAGGGACCCTAACCAGGTAAACATTATGAATAATTTCCTCGTTGAAGAACCATAAGTATGTCTTAATATCACTCTTGAAGAACTTGAAGAAGGAATTAAATAAGCATCCAGAAGGGCTAGGATGGAAGTCATAAATAATTTAGATGAGGAGTCGAGGGAAAAGTTGAAGAGGTAAGAGTTGTGAGTGTATACAAGACAAAAAATGGTGCCTCAATTTTCCCCCACTGACCGCCAGCTTCCTCGGCATAAATTTCCACCTACACCGGTCAATAGGATTTTTCCCAATCCTGCTTCACCAAAGAATGGCAACATTGACTTGAAAATTTATTTAGAAAGTTCCCTGGAAAAGATGAATGTGATGACACCCTTGAAAGAAATCATTAAGGTCCCTTCAATGAAAAACAAGTTTGAAAGATTCTTCAAGGTACTAAGTGATCTGATAGGCCCTCCTATAATGTTGCAAGTTGATCATTTCAAAGTACAATATGATGGTCATCCACCATTTTTCATGTTATTGTAAGTAAATAAAAAATGCATGAATAATTGCATGCTTGATATAGGTGTAGGGGAAAAAATGATGTCACTAAGGGTAAACGAATAGTTGGATTTAAAGACCACAAGATCATATAGGAATGTGTGTGGTTTTGAATCCATAGCTATTCCCACCCATGGTGTGGTGGAAGAGGTGAAGACATTCCTTTCCCAACATCCCGAGATAGTCATCCAAATAGATATTATGGTGGTGGATGTTCCCGATGTATGGGGCATGCTCTTTTCTATAAGGTTTGTTGCAAAACTGGGTGGCATGTTACAGATGGATTTAATTAGTGTTGGTATTCCTATGGATGATGGAACATGTGTTCACCTACCAAATTCCCCCATGACTAAGGCTCGGGTTGAAGAAATTGATATTGATTCATAGACAGAAGGAATACTTCAACCAACAAAGGAATCTCTTCCGCGCTTCTCTCCATATGATTTATCTTTTTCCAAGGAATATAGTTTTGATACCATACAGTGGCCAAAGAAGGAAGAATATCAACAATTACTAGAAAAGTATAAGGACAATGAAGTTGTCTCTATCAATATATTGAAGAAAGAAGACAAACATATGTCGGTTAGACCAAGTTGAGATGATGTCCTTACCATAGAATCCCACCCCATACCTCAAGACAATACACCAGAATAATACAAGAAACATCAGACTTTAAAGGGAGGGATTACAAACAAGGAGATTTGGTTTTAATGTGGGATACGAAGATGGTCTATCCTAATAAAAATAAGGGATCTGAGAAATTTGGTTTGGGGCCCTTCAAGATTGGCATGAAGTCTATCAATAATTCCTACTACTTATCTATGCTACAAGGAAGGAGATGTCCATTACTAGTTATTGAGTGCTACCTCAGGCCCCATTGTGGGGAGGATACTTGATGTAACACCCTATTTCCCCCAGTCTATAAATATAACTATATGGGCCGAGGAACTATGGAAAACTTAAAAGTGTGAATGTTTGATTTGATAGACCTTATGTAGAAGGTAGATGAATGTAAATTATAATTATATTAATAGAAAATGATTGTTGCATGACTACTGAAAGAGGGGATGTGCTAAGAGAGAGACCATGAAATGTTGTGAAAGGTGGTGGAGGGGAACAGGAATGGTTGCGTTAACCTCCACCGAATCAGTACCATGCTAGAATTAATTTTCTCATATCAGAACAACCCTCTGGCCAAGAATTAATTCTCGTCATGATGGTAGGTGGGAAGGCCCCCTCAAGAGTTAATGAGGGATGGGGCAGACTTCCCATCGGTAAGGCTTCTGGACCTGACCACACATTGGGATATTCAAGCCACATGCAATGTTGTTGAGGGAGGAAATAAAGGAAGCATGGTGGATAGAGGGAGACCTACGGAGAAAATGCAAAGACGAGAGAGGAAACTCTCGGGTCCGAGGAAGGACTAAAAGAGGAAATAGTGAGTTCTGATCACATAAAATAGAGATTGAACCAGGAGTAGGAGAGTAACCTTCGTCCTTATCTATGGGATAAGGAGAGTAACCTTCGTCCATACCTTTCGTTGAGCTGGAAGTAAGAGATTGAATCTCGAAGTATCATGGCTTAAGCTCGGGGGTGGTCAATGATAAATCCATTGGGAGTGACTGAGCCTATGGTTGGGTGGAAACGAGCACCCCTTTCAGTAGTTGCATCGCACTATACGGTTCTGATAAGTATTTTCTTTTATTATGCTTTGAATTGTAAGTAATGGATGTATGTGAGTATTTATATGTCTATAAAGGGTTCTTTCTCTGTGTTAAATGATTAAGTTATCAATATGCGTTCATTCCCTTGAGAACCTATATGTCTTCTTGATTTTCCCATGCGTCCTTGTTTAGTCACTCAAAGGCACTCTCCCAGGGAGTTACATCATTGTTCTAGAGTCAGAGCAAGCCTCTTGGCATAGTTATCGTCGTGGTAAACCCACATGTTACCTTTCCTTGACTTAGAGCTTAAAGCCTTACAAGTTGGGAAGGTTTTCCCTTCAGACCAGTAGTCTAGGAACCCTGGAGCTTGAAGCTCCAAGATGTCTAATTGATGTGAGTCATCGATCGACGTCAAGAAGTGACCAAGCATTGAAGAACCAGATCATAGGAATGCCAGGAGGGCGAGAAGAATTTCCTTTTTGGAAATTCTTCGAACTGAGTTATCGAAATCCCCGAGCGCAAGGAGTGCATGGGAAATCAAAATCCTTTAAGGATCAAGCTCAGAAGGGATAACACTTATCATAGGTGTGGACGAGATCCAAGAGTAGGATTCGTAGGAGGAGCAAAGGTTTAAAACCTTTGAAGAGTGATAGAAGCGACAATGGTCGTTGGATCACAGTGAGAAGGATCGACAGCCGTCGGATCTGAGGAAGGTGCATGAGTCTTAACATTCACACACACGGGAGAGAGAACCTAAGAAGGTTTGAGACTTTAGATTCCCGAAGCCTGAAGAGTTGGAGAGTCGTGAGTCGTCGATTGGCATGGGGACACTTGTCAACAAATCGAGAGCTCCAAGAAGATTGTAGTGGGGTTTTCAGTTTCATAATTGATATTTTTGAACCCTAAAGGCCCGAAGATCCGAAGTGAACCTGGACTGACATATCTAAGGGAGATGTGGTGTAAATCCATGAACTTCGGGTAAAGTCCCAAAGTGATTCATAGCCATTGGATTCGGAGGAAACGTGGCGCAAATCCGTGGACTCCAAGTAAAGTCCCGAACTGATTCATAGTCATCAGATTCGGAGGACATGTGGTGCAAATCTGAGAGCTTCAAGTGAAGACCCGAAGACCCAAAGTAATCCTCAATAGTCAGACTAGGAGGACACATGTTAGAGGATTGTAGCCTTCGGATAAAATTCATTAGGGAGAAGGTTTGAGAATTGAGATATCAGAAGTTTGAAACCCGAAGGATATCTCGATCGTCGATCGAGAAGAGGGTTGGAGGACTGTTGATTTGGGTTAAATGGTCCAACACCGGAAGTGGAAGCAAGACCGTTGATCGAGTAGGACATTGTATGCATATCGTTAGCTCCAGAAGTTTGAAGTACGGAAGAAGCAGGGTTTGATATTTCAAAACCCCGATGTCTGGAATTGCGAAGAGATCACAGTCATCAATCTAGGAGGGACAAATCTGGCCCATAGATTTGAGAGGCACAGATCTAAACTGTCAATTCAGACAGTATTGTCAAGATTGTGAGATTGACAATCGTGTAGCATTGCAGGGACAGGAGTTGTGCGAATTTTATAATATCAAGGGTGAGCCGCAATTCAAACTGTGGTTTCATCAGGAGGACACGTGGAGACTTGAGGAGGATTGTGGGCCCAAAAGTAGTTTGAACCTAAACCTCTTGTGGTCACACTCGCAATCGCGTGGTCATCGCCAAGGTCACATCCAAGGATAGGTCAAGAGAAAAGGGGCTAACGCCCACTCCGAGACTTCGATGAAGCACAAAGGAGAAGGTCACGGGTATCATAAGACCTGCAACAGAGGTTGAAAGGGCATGTGTCTAATTTAGAGGTGAGACTATCATGGTCTCAAAGTCTTGTTTGATTTAGACTCAAAGAATATTGACCAGAGGCTCGGGTTGAGTCCTAGACTCTCCAAATTAGAACCCGTAGAGAGAAAGAGGATTTGTTCCTGTGAGGACGAAATTTTTATTTATTTATTTTTCTTTGCCCCATCGTGGGTGTGTTACAAATTGGTATCAGAGCATGGTTACATCACTTGGCCTACTTGGGCTCATAGATGATTTGCTTAAAAACTCTATTTGGAGTACTTTTAAAATACTGACACTCTACCTTAACTCTTCCTTAAAAAATTTGATTAAAAATGTTATTAAATAAAAGAATGAAACTTTCTACTGAGTGTATGCGTTTAAGAAATTGAACCATGTATTGTTCATGAACTAATAGATTGCTAGATAACAATAAGTGTTTTTTTCAACACTTGAGAAGTCAATAAATCACAGGAAAAAAAAACTACAAGACTAAAGGATGGTGACATGTCATGAAGTGGGGGATGGCTCCCACAACACAGACAAAGAATATGACGAAAGGAGAGAGGTGGAAACCCCTTCGAATCTGGCTGAAACTGTAAGGAGCCTCAGCGTCGAGTTACATATTTTTAAGGCTGACAACGAGAGATTGATAAAGGAGCAAGAGAAACAAACAAAAATTAATGCAGTCTTGCTACATAGCTTATTTGCAATACAGAGGCAACTGCAGCATGAACCCGCAACCAGTCATGTGGACCAATGACACAAGAAGAGAAGTCAGATTCCACAAGAGATCCGAAAACATGACTCCATAAGTGACCCCACTAGGAGAAGTACCACGAAGAAGGTCCAACCTGGAGGCAGGGGACACTCATCAGGAGAGTCCTCTAGAAAGGAAGCTGACAACTCCGAAGGATCTTCTAGTAGCAGGTCCAGTTCACATTCTCAAAGGAAAGGAAAGAAGTGGAAGCATTCCAAAACCCATGGTCCTGAAGAGTTCAAGAAATCCAAACCACCCTCTTTCGATGGAGAGATTAATAAGGGAGAAGAGGCGGAAGCTTGGTTGCTTGGTTTAAAGAAGTATTTCAGAGCCCATGACTACTCAGAAAACTTGAAGGCTCGAATATCCATCTTCAACCTGAATGGAAAGGCTTCCATATGGTGGGAAGACCTTAGGAATGTGAAAGGAGTCCTTGAGAAGGACTTGTCATGGAAACAGTTTGAGAAATACTTCAGGAAGCAATATCTGTCAAAAAAATACATGGATGGGAAAACTAAGGAATTCTATGAGCTCGGGTTGGGGCAGCTCACCATAAGTGAATCTGTCAATAAATTCCTTGAACTACTGAGGTATGTACCCTACATAAAATATCAAAAGGGAAAAATGCAACGGTTCATTAGTGGGTTACCTTAGACCTACCAAGATAGGATTGAGTTCGACGAGCCAAAGACCTTAGAAGAATCTATCTGGAAGGCGAGGTATTGTTATGAACATCTTGGGAGTAAGACAAGACCCCATGAATACTAGAAGAAGAGGAGTAGTTTGGGATTCCAGAAGAAGGGGTTTAAATCCTCAAGATTTAAGAACTATCAAAAATATTCTAGAAGGAGCCTTCCTACTAGAAGTATATATCAGCAAAATTTACCATCTCAAAGTGGAAATAAACCTTTTAAGACAGTCCCAGCAAAGACCGATAACCTAAAGAAGGAACTCTTAAAATGTTGGAGTTGTGGAGAGGATCATAAATTGAGGGACTGCCCACGTCGACAATAGAAAAGTAAGAGAGTCTACAATATCCAAGAAGCTACCACCGTTAATGATGTGGTTAGGAGCATGCCATGAATCTATGCAATCTTGGACAATAATCAAGTTGACCACCAAGCTTCAATAGTGGAGCTGGAAGGTATGATCGCCAACCAACTAGTTTCTATTTTAATTGATCGAGGTTCTAATTTGAGTTATGTGGCCCCTCAGACTATTGATAAGTGTAAACTGCAACCAATTAGACATGTTAAGCCATGGCTGGTGCAATTAGCCACTGGGATCAAAAGCAAAGTGGCAGAGGTCATACCAGCATGTCAACTCATCATGGGTGGAATGCCCACCCAAGTGACCCTTAACACACATCCCATGGGATCCTATGACTTGTTTATTGGTATGGATTGGTTGGATAATTACAAAACTAAATTGGATTGTTATCATAAAAATTTAGAATGTGTAAATGAAGAAGGGAGAAAAACAACCATCCAAGGGATTCAGAAGCATGTCTCGGTGAGGCAAATATCATCCCTTCAAATGAAAAAGTATTGCAGAAAGGGGTGTTCCTTATATGTCATATAGGTGTTGGAATCTGTTGAGGATGACAAACCAAACCTAGAGGACCACCCCATATTAAGAGAATACAAGGACGTGTTCCTAGAAGAAGTATCAGGTCTACGTCCGAGAAGGGATATTGACTTCTCGATAGAACTTACACCAGGAGCAATACCAGCATCTAGAATGTCATATAGGATGAGCACGCCAGAGTTGGTTGAGTTCAAGATATAGCTAAAGGAGATGATGGACAAAGGCTGCATCCAACCCAGTGTATCCTCGTGGGGAGCGCCCGTCTTGTTTGTGAAAAAGAAAGATGGCACACTTCGACTATGCATAGATTACAGACAACTCAATGAGACAACCATAAAGAACAAGTACCCCTTACCAAGAATCGATGACTTGTTCAACCAATTGGGAGGTGCTTCCATCTTCTCGAAGATCAAATTAGGGTCTGGATACCACCAAGTTTGGAATAAGGATGAAGACATCCACAAAACATCCTTCAGAACGAGGTATGGTCACTATGAATTTGTGGTGGTGCCATTTGGGTTAACCAATGCCCCGCCACTTTTATGTGCTTGATGAATAATGTACTCAGCAAATTCATGGACAAATTTGTATTGGTTTTCATTGATGATATCCTAACATACTCCAATAACGGGGAGGAGCACAAAGAACATCTTAGACTCGTACTTCAAGTACTAAGAGAGCATCATCTCTACGTTAATTTTAGCAAGTGCAACTTCTTTCAAAAGAAATTCCATTACTTAGGCCATGTCATTTCTAAGGAAGGGGTGGCAGTGGACCCTGATAAGATCAGTTCTATTATGGAATGGCCTACCCCGAAGGATGTATCAGATATCAGATCCTTCATGGGCCTGGTAGGATACTATAGAAGGTTCATAAATGGAGTTTCCAATATTGGTTGTCCAATCACATCCCTTCAGAAAAAGGGGATCAAATTCATTTGGACATCAAAATGTGAAGAAAGATTTTAGGAACTGAAATACCTTCTAACCCATGCACCCGTGCTAAATATTGCAAAACTAGATAATGATTTCCCCATGTGTACAGATGCCTGCAATGAAGGACTCGGAGGATTCCTTATGAAAGAGGGACGTGTAATTTCCTATGCATCCCGGAAATTAAATGAGCATGAGATCAATTATGTGACCCATGACCTAGAGTTGGTTGTCACAGTACATGCTTTAAAAATGTGGAGGCACTACCTCCTGGGAAGGAGATTTTTTCTTATGACAGACCATTGTGGATTGAGGCCCCTGTTTGATCAACCAAAGCTCAATGCTAGGAAAGATAGGTGGATGCATCTTCTTAGTGAGTTTGATTTCGAAATCAAACACATCAAAGGAAAGGAAAATAGGGAGGTCGATGCCCTTAGAAGAAGTATAAAAATGATTCATCTGGAATCAATAAGCACCTATGAAATGAATTTCAGGGAAAGAGTCAGAAATGCAGAAGAGATAGATGCATTCTTCAAGGCCATGACCTCATACCTAAGACAAGAGCCTACAGGGTTGAAGTATGAAGGCTACCAGATGCTTGAGGGAGGGCTACTGACTTACAGAAATAGATTGTATATTCCCAATTGTAATGACTTGAAGAGGTTCATAATGGATGAACTACATAAGAAACCATATACTGGTCACCCAGGGTATCAGAAGATGATCACGGCCACTAGGAAACAATTCTATTGGCCTGGGTTGAAAAAATACATAGCTAACTATCTAGCTAAGTGCCTAGAATGCCAGCAAATTAAGGTAGAGCACCGGCATCCAGCAGGATTATTACAGCCCCTACCAATCCCAGAATGGAAATGGGAAACCATCTCCATGGATTTTATCACTAGATTACCAAATTTGACCAAGAAAAATGATGCCATCATGGTCATGGTGGAAAAACTGAGTAAGTCTTCTCATTTCATTCATGTCAAATCAACTTGCAAGGCCATAGATATTGCAAACATCTTCATGAAGGAGATATTTAGACTGCATGGCATGCCCAAGGAAATTGTATCTGACCAAGATACCAAGTTTACTTCAAACTTTTGGAAATCCCTAATGGTCGGTTTGGAGACAAAATTGTTATTCAGCACTGCTTATCACCCCCAAACTGATGGACAGAAAGAAAGAGTCAATCAAATAGTAGAATACATGATAAGGATGCATGTAATGCATCAGCCTAAGCAGTGGGAAGACTACCTACCATTGGTATAGTTTGCCTACAAAAACGGTTATCAAGAATCCTTGAAGATGAGCCCTTTTGAAGTCCTCTATGGTAGACAGTCCAAGATTCCAATCAACTGGATAAATCTAGTGGACATAATTACAATCGGACCCGACATGCTGAAAGAAATAGAACATCAAGTGGTTCAAATAAGAAAAAATATGAAGATTGCTCAGGATAGATAGAAAAGTTACACCGACAAAAAGAGAACTCCCAGAGAGTTCAAGACCGGAGACCATGTCTACCTCAGAGTTAGACCCGGGAAGAGTTCCCTAAGAATGGGAGCCTATGCCAAGTTGGCACCTCGGTATTGTGGACCCTTTGAAGTCTTAGATAGAGTGGGGCCTGTAGCCTATAGGCTAACACTTCCTCCCACAGTAAAGGCACATAGTGTTTTTCATATTTCATTACTAAAGAAATATGTCCATGATGTTAATCATATAATTGACTAGTATGTGATCCAGGTGGAGACGAAGGGATAATTCCTGCCAGAACCCCAATGCATATTATACAGGAAGTAAACCTCACTCAAGAACCAAACCATTTCACAGGTCAACGTGCAATGGAAACACTTTGGCCTAGAGATTAGGCTATGTGGGAAATGGAAGATGCCATGAAACAGGCATATTCGGTTTTGTTTACTTATGTACATACATATCAAGTTGATAGATAGAAAATCGAGGACGATGATTCCTTTAAGGAGGAGGGAATTGTAACACCCTGTTTCCCCCAGTCTTTAAATATAACTATATGGCCCGAGGAACTATGGAAAACTTGAAAGTGTGAAAGTTTGATTTGATGGACCTTATGTAGAAGGTTGATGAATGTAAATTTTGATTATCTTAATAGAAAATGGTTACGTGTTGCATGATTATTGAAAGAGGGGATGTGCTAAGAGAGGGACCACAAAATGTTGTGAAAGGTAGCGGAGGGGACTAGGAATGGTTGCGTTAACCTCCACCAAACCAGTACAATGCTGGAATTAATTTTCTCAGATCAGAACAACCCTCTGACCAAGAATGAATTATCGTCAGGTTGGTAGATGGGAAGGCCAACTCAAGAGTTAATGAGGGATGGGGCAAACTGCCCATCAATAAGGCTTTTGGACCTGACCACGAACTGGGAGATTTGAACCACACGCAATATTTCTAAGGGAGGCAAGAAAGCAAGTGTGGTGGACAGAGGGAGACCTGCGGAGAAAATGCAGAGATGAGAGAGGAAACTATCAGGTCCGAGGAAGGACTGAAAGAGGAAACAGTGAGTTCTGACCACAGAAAATAGAGATTGAACCAGGAGAAGGAGAGTAACCTTCGTCCTTATCTATTTATGTATTGGGAGAAGGAGATTAACCTTTGTCCCTACCTTCCGTTGAGTTGGAAGTAAGAGATTGAATCTCGAAGTATCGTGGCTTAAGCTCGGGGGTGGCCAGTGATAAATTCATTGGGAGTGATTGAGCCTATGGTTGGGTGGAAATGAGCACCCCTTTCAGCAGTTCCATCACACTATATGGTTCTGATAAGTATTTTCTTGACTTATTCTTTGAATTGTAAGTAATGGATGTATGCGAGTATTTATATGTCTATAAAGGGTTGTTTCTCTGTGTTAAATGATTAAGTTATGAATATAGATTCATTCCCTTGAGAACCTATATGTATTCTTGATTTTCCCATACGTCCATGTTTATTCACTCAAAGGCACTCTCCCAGGGAGCTACATTACCATTCCAGAGTCGAAGCAAGCCTCTTGGCATAATTACCATCATGGTAAACCCACAAGTTACCTTCCATTGACTTAGAGCTTAAATCCCTCCAATTTGGGAAGGTGTTCCCTTTAGACTAGTAGTCTAGGAACCCTGGAGCTTGAAGCTCTGATATGTCTAATTGTTGTGAGCCATCGATCGGCATCAATAAGTGACCAAGCATCGAAGAACTAGAGCAGAGGAATACCAGGAGGGCAAGAATAATTTCCTTTTAGAAATCCTTCGAACTGAGTTATCAAAATCCCTGAACGCAAGGAGTGCGTGGGAAATCGAAATCCTTTAAGGATTAAGCTCATAAGGGATAGCACTTATCATAAGTTTTGACGAGATCCAAGAGTAGGACTCATATGAGGAGAAAATTTTTAAAACCTTTGAAGACTGATAGAAGCGACAGTGGTCGTTGGATCACAGTGAAAAGGATCGACAACCGTCGAATCTGAGGAAGGTGCACGAGTCTTAACGTTCGCATGCACGGGAGAGAGAACCTGAGAAGGTTTGAGACTTGAGATTCTTGAAGCCTGAAGAGTTAGAGAGCTGTGAGCCATCAATTGGCATGGGGAAACTTGTCAACAAATCGAGAGCTCCGAGAATATTGTAGTGGGGTTTTCATTTTGAGAACTAATATTTCTGAACCCCGAAGGCTTGAAGATCCGAAGTGAACCTACATCAACATATCTAAGGGATATGTGGCGTGAATCTGTGAACTTCGGGTAAAGTCCCAAAGTGATTCATAGTTGTTGGATTTGGAGGACACGTGGTGAAAATCCATGGACTCCAGATAAAGTCCCGAAGTGATTCATAGCCGTCGGATTGAGGACACGTGGTGCAAATCTGTGAGTTTTGGATGAAGACCCGAAGTAATCCTTGATCATCAGATGAGAAGGACACACGTCAGAGGATTGTAGCCTTCGGATAAAATTCATTGGGGAGTAGGTTTGAGATTTGAGATATGAGAAGTCTGAAACCTGAAGGATATATCGACCGTCAATCGAGAAGAGGGTTGGAGGACCATTGATTTGGGTTAAATGGTCAAACACCCGAAGTGGAAGCAAGACCATTGATTGAGTAGGACAAGTGTCTGTAAAACATCAACTCTAGAAGTTTGAAGTATGAAAGAGCAGGGTTTGAGATTTCAAAACCCCGAAGTCTGGAATTGTGAAAAGATCACAGTCGTCAATCTAGGAGGGACATATCTGGTCTGTAGATTTGAGAGGCACAAATTTGAACCGTCGATTCAGACAATATCATCAATATTGTGATATTGATGATCCCATAGCATTGTGGGGACAAGAGTTGCGTGAAGTTTATAATATCTAGGGCGGGCCACAATTCAAACTATGGTTTCGTCAGGAGGACACTTGGAGATTTGAGGAGGATTACGGGCCCAAAAGTAGTTTGACCCCAAATCACTTATGGTTGCGCCCGCAATCGCATGGTCATAATTAAGGTCACATCCGAGGAGAGGCCAAGAGAAAAGGGGCTAACGCCCACTCTGAGACTTCGATGAAGCATGAAGGAGAAGGTCACAGGTATCATAAGACCTGCAACAGAGGTTGAAAGGGCCTATGTCTGATTTAGAGGTGAGACTATCATGGTCTCAAAGTCTCATTTGATTTAGACTTATAGAATCTTGACCGGAGGCTCGGGCTAAGTCTTGGACTCTCCAAATTAGAACTCGTAGAGAGAAAGAGGATTTGTTCCTGTAAGGAGGACGAAATTTTTTATTTATTTATTTTTCTTTGCCCCATTGTGGGTGTTTTACACTTGACTTCTCTACCAGGTAAATACAGGTAAGTAGGGTATGCATTTTCATCTTGCATTTGCATTGTATATATGTTGTATCTTGCATATCATGCTAGCATAGTTGCATCTTAGTTTGTTTTACATAAATATTTCTAATTTGCATGCTCTTCTTCTACATTATTGCATAGTTCTATGTCACACTTGTATATATTGTACATTCATATTGATATGTTCGAAAAAATTATTTTCAGCAGTCATTAATATTTTTCATATGAATAAGGGGTGATAGAGACACCCTAGGTACTCTAACGCTTTGGATTGATTTTTTGCAGGAATAGGTCGTACCATAGATTTTGAGGTTCTTGTGCGCTCTATGGTGAGCACATGTCCCCAAGTAGGATCCTTATGTTACCCCCTCAGACTAGGGATAGCTAAGGAGATCATGTTTCAAGGCCTATAGGTAGTTGAGATGGAGTGGGTAGAGCCAGATTTCACAGCATAGCCCACATGTCCCATCGTGCTCATGACCTTTTCGTCACTCATCTCCAGTAGTAGAGCACCATCCACCACACCAACATCATCCCAAAGACATCAAGCCTTGCTCCAAAAGGTAATGAATCCAGTCTCATGGTAAGTGTCATTCTAATATTTGAAGCATTTGACATGTTTCAAACAATCTTTCTTGATTGCAGAACACTTGCTTGGAATTTATATAGTTTGCCTTATTTCACCTTGGTGGGTGGCATTGAAGTCCTAGTAAGTTGGTCATCCTTGGGAATGGGGTGCTACTAAGGGGTTCCTTGAAGAGTCATTGTACCATTCTTGACCATGCTTGTCACTTTCCATTACATATTCCACTTCATCTCCTAAATATTTTGGGTTTTGGGGTTCACTGACCCAAGAAGGCATTGTACCTCATTTCATGGGAACAAGGGGCTAAAGGCCGAGAGGGAATGTAGATGGAAAAATATAAAACCCAATCATATACCTTCCATATGCTCACTCAGGGATCCCAAGAACAATGAAATGATTCTCGAAAAAATGAGGGACCCATAAAAAAATAAAAAAAAATAATCATAATTAATTATGCCAACCAAGGTAGAGCGTATGCAGACCTTGTGAAGGAATTTCTCAAAAAACTCTCAAACTTTATTTTCCAAGGCTTTTACTAACTTTTTCTAACTCTAGTTTAGTCCAATCACTAATTATATTGTTGTTGTTGCAAAATTTTGCTACAACCATCCTAACTGCTACAATTTTCTGCATAACTCATTCTAACATCTAGCTAACTCACTCAGAAATTGCTTATGACAAGTGCTAATAATTTTTCTTGGTAAATGCTAAGTGTCTACTGTCTTTCCTTGCAATTCTAAGCAATATTTCTCTTGGCTATTACAAAACTTTATTAGTTTTCTGTAAATTTTACTTCATCCAATATATATTTAAATGTATATTGTCTACTAAGGTGTTTTATCACATTGGTACTTGGAAATTATTATACATATATGCTATATTGTTCTTGTTCCAGGAAAGTACCCAAAATCACTTATTTTCCTCAAATCCATAGACTTAGACCTTTGACTTGGGTGACCAGTGAGACATGAGTATATCTTGACCATATCTTCAGCTATCCCATCCCTTTAGGTTACCAGGGACGCCTCTCTTAGGGTAGACCTCATCCATCACTAAAATGTGGGGATTTCCTACTAAGGTTACAGTGGTAGGTTATCCTGTAGTCGCACGGATTTGAAGACTTGTGTTGGGGCTTTGGAAATAAGCACAAATCTCATGATAACAAATGTAATTTGAGTTTAACTATATTACCTCATTTCTTGCAATATCTCTGTGTGTTTCCTTGTTATATCTCTTCTTTCATTTCATTCTCAAAATAATCTGGATCACTCCTCCCAATGTAATTTTTTCATTCTCTATCCTAACTTTTTATCATGATTTGGAATATGAAAATTTTTTTCATTATTCTCATTGTTACATACCCTAAGTTCTAAGTTTTAAGTTTGTTACCCTTCTTCTTTTTCAGTGGTAGTCGCGGTGCATTAACACTTCGCATTAACACTTCTTGTCAGTGCACCCAAATTTCAATGTCATGTATTTAAATTAGTCTGACAAGTGTGGCCATTGTCTCCACCACCTAGACATCATCACCTTCATAAGAGGGCCTAAAAAATACTCAATACTTAAGAGGGCCTCAACAATACTCAACTGGAGGAACAAAGACGTACTGGAGAAAATGGAAAGACTTTCCTTTTTTCCTTCCATCAAGAGACCCATACCGCCCTGCACAAAAGAAAGTAAAATATGTTAAGTAAGCAGTTGATTTGAGGATTGGTTAAGCAATTTCTTACCTAGGAGTAGAATTTCCTTACCAAACAGTAGCAGATCCACCACAAACAATGAAGCTATCGAGCCATACAACAATATGTACAAACCTAGTGGTAGTAGTTCCTTACTTGGCAATAGCATGTCCACCACAAGAAGTGAAGATGCATAGTCTTACAACAACAAGTATAGACGTTGTTCAAATTCAATTCAGTTTGTACTTAATCTTTTCAAGAAGTTTCATATAACATTTATGTATCTACTTAATCTTACATGTTACCTATAGAAGTTGCAGAATGAAAATATAAATAGAATTTTTCATCTTCAAAAACCTTTAAGGTGATTCACAAGCTCAAAAGACATAAGTATGTGATGGAAAATTCATAACAAATAGTTTAGAAACGACAAAAAAAATACTTCAAGATTACAAGTTATCTTCAATTCCACAAAATGAACCAAATTAGTGTTCAACGAGGTTGGAATGTCAACCCTTGTCTTATCGAGCTGCGTCTGACTACTTATTGAAGATAAATTCAAAAAAGTTAATATGCAGTACTTTCTTGTAAAAAATTGAGACCATTGTTTGTCTGTCCATGACCAGAAATTGCTTCTGATAAGGATGGGTTATTGAAATGGTCTAGAATAGGGATAGTACCTGATGGTGGTTAGAAGGTACAAGGACATGGTGAGTCTGATTCCATCTTCTTCGCATATCCAATGGGGGTTTTTCCAAGAACCCCTAAAGCATATGAGTATGATAATTACTAATTACCATATTAGTATGTATGATATGGTAATTATTAGTCATCTCCCCATGATAAGTCAAATAGTTCCAGGGTTAGCATAGCAAAGTTTTCCATTTGAGATATATATTATAAAATTATCTAGACCATAATAAGGGGAACATAAGGATATCCAGAGACATATTAGTGCACCTTCCTTGAAATGGAAATCTATAGAAACTCTTTGTCCTCTGGGAATTACATTCCTATCCACCTCCCATAATATTCAATATATGTAGCAGAAAAAATGGAAGTTAATTCACATCCTTTAGGATTCAAAAACGACCATGGGGTACATTATCCAAATCTTAATTATGCTCTTCAATTGGGTTGTAGTTGGTATCAATGACTTCCTCTATTATTGAGGGTTCTCTCCCGAACCAATGCCCTATTGTAATCCATTTCTTCTCAATACCTTAGACTGTTCTTCTCATGCTTTCCATCGATCTAATTGAACAACAGACACTTATCTAGATTTCTTATATACAATAATTTAGTGGTGTAGGAAGATTCGATCCAGGTATATTGAGAGAAGAATATATGTTGCCTATTTTATAATTCCCATATGGCATGGTGCACAAAGAAGGTTATATTTATATGCAATTTAATATTATCATCTACCGATATTATTAGCTACCACGTGTTTCTCTTAATGTTATGAGCGACCACATGTTAGTTAATATTAGTTGTGGAGCGATTCACTTACATGATTGGTCCTCAAAAGTTCAGATTGGTTTTAAGAGTTGTATGTCTCTCTAGAGCTTAATAAAGCTATAATCTATTTTATTTCTTGTGCCCTATGTTCCTCATAGTATTAACGCATGTTAGTCTTAATAATATTATTAGCTACCACATGTTTGTGTTAATAATATCATTAGCTACTGTGTGTTCCTCTTACTATTATTAGCTACCAGGTGTTAGTTAATATTTGATGTGGAGCAATTCGCTGTCATAATTAGTCCTTGAAATTTTAGATGGGTTTTAAGAGCTAGTGCAGGCTTTAACGAAATTGTTTGTTGTCAAATTTTTCTTCACGTTGTAACTTTCGAGTGTGAATACTAGTGTTCAAACCAGTTTTATAGCGAGCTACAAATGCATGTTTCTTATAAATCAGCAAAAGATCACGTAGAGTAAAAGGCATCATAAGAAGTCACTTTTTCCCTTGTTGTTCAAAGAGGTTGGAAGGCATCATATGAAGATAAGTGTATTAGTTTAATGTGCTATTTACCAAACTTTTGGGATAGTCTGGTTGTGGCCATAGGTAGTAATACTGTTAGAATTGTAAATGCGGAAAACACAATTCACATAGCTAATTAACAATCACACTCAGATATAAACACAAGGATTTCATGTGGTTCACCCAAATGTTGGGCTATGTCCACCAAGCATAGGCATCGGTTGTCTTATTATTCAGATCATGGAGATTGCATCAGCTCACTCACACTCAGTCATTTTTGCCTCTACGAGATTACATGAATTTATACATTCACACAAGAAACTGATTAATAAATGCAATCCCTATCCATATTCTAACTTGGTCTATTTGGTTGTAACCAACGCAGAATAATAGGATCCATATCCATCCTTGAAGGAATTCGTTGTCACCAAATCCCAACAATCTCCACCTTGACAACTATTAACCTAATACCTTGCTCCTTCCTTTTGTTCATCACCTTTTCTGCAAGCTAAGAGAAGCTAAGCACCACTACAACTTCTCTAATAAAACTGGTTTCATGATCTCGTCGGTGTGACTTGCACAAGTTTGGATTTCCTGGGTCACTCCACCTCTAACATGTCTTCCACAACTTTGTTGTGAGACATATTTAGTGATAGATCCCCTCCTATCCAAAACACCTGTAAAATATACATTACAATTATCACAAACCATCTCAGTGTAACCATTATAGGTGACATTTGTGCTTCTCAAACGCTGAAGCACCCATTTCACTGTAACACCCGAATCTGTCACGTATCTGACAACATCATTAGCATGTGAAACATTTGGTCTTAACCATTTCATCACATACAACAGACCTCCTACTGAACTTACACAAGACATAACCTTTTCTTCTTTATAGACAGGCCCTATACTTGAAGAAAACTTATAATGGAAAGCAAGAGGGATACAAATTGGTTTTACAATGTTCATACTAAATTCCAACCACAGCTTACCATTACCATCTCTATGTACTTCTATGCCCTTAATTTGTTTTGTTGCTCCTTGATCCCTCATCTGAATTGTCTTGTCCATCTGAGTCACTTTCTTACTGATTATATCCATGCTTCGGCTTGCATCGAGCATATCATCAGCAAAGAACATCAAGACTATGAATGTACTATAAACTGTATAGTCATTCCTACCCTTTGAAAAATTATGACTCACTATGAAGGATTCAAACATCTTGTATATTTGCTTGGGTACCAATTGGCCATACAATGAATTATCTAGCATACAAACAAATTTACCGTTGAGATCTTGAATCAACCCTTTTGGTTGTTCCATACATATTATATCTCTGTCAATGATGACCTTGTGAGAAGTAGGATCCCACACACAACATCCCTTTATACCATCATCATAACTTGCAGAGATGTAAAACAAGCATGAATTCAGAAACAAAGATTTTAAGTCTGGAAATGATTTACCGCTTACCAGTACCTGCAATTCTTTCTTGCTCTTATGACCTTGATGCTTCTACCATAAACAAGAAGATACATCTGTCACTTCAAATGCTACTTTGGTACTGCCTTCCAGCTTATAAAGGTTATCAACCTTTGTTTCCTTCATCACTACTAAATTACCTTTCGACATTGTGAGAGCTCCACCTTGACCTGTATACTTATATCCACAAGAATCCGACACTCCTAATGAAATCAAATTTGATTTAAGATCAGGTACATATCTAACATCCGCTAATTCCCTAACAATACCATCGAACATCCTGATTCTAATATTGCCAACCCCAACAGTTTTACAGGGAATACCATTTACCATAAATACTACACCCTCATCAACAGATTGGTAAGAAAAGAACCAATTTATATGTGAGCATATGTGGTGGGAAGCACTTGAATCTAACTGCCATTCTTCTTGATATTGTAAATTACTAGAAACGGATAAAACTTGATCAATCATACCTGAATTTGTTACAGCCAAATTTGCTTCCTTCGTAGAGTTTTCCTTAGATTCCTTTCTCTTCTAGCAATCTTTCTTGAGATGTCCTGTTTTTCCACAGTACCGGCATTTTGCTTTACCCTTTCTGTGTCTTGACTTAGATCGAGAAAAACTTCTCTCATTCTTCTCTTTAGTTCGACCTCTGACCAACATCGCTTATGAAGTTGAGGTTTCTTTACTAGATTTTATCCTCATCTCCCTAGCCAACAAAGCTCCCACAACACAGTCATAATCTAAAACTTTTGTTGAGCTAAAGCTAATAGAGGTGACTAGATTATCCCAAGACTCAGGTAACAAACATAATAGTGTAATAGCCTTATCATCGTCTTCGAATTTAAATTCCATACGAGTCAATTGAACTATAAGGGTATTAAAGGTATTTAAATGGTCAACAACTTTTGTACTTTCTTTCATCTGTAAACTGTATAGTTGTCTCTTCAAGTAGATTATGCTCATCAAGGATTTCATCATATATAGACTTTCCAACTTCGTCCACAAACCAACTTCTATCTTCTCCGAGACAATATTGAACAGAACATCGTCGGCCAAAGATAGGCGTATGGCACTCAATGCTCTCGCATACATCTCATCCCAGTCATCATCTGTTATGGTCGCAAGTTGCTTTGTTTTTCCCAAAAGCGCCTTCACCACGCCTTGTTGCACAAGCAGATTGTGCATCTTGAGCTTCCAAAGCTCAAAATTGTTTTTACCGTTGAACTTTTCAACTTCAAACTTCAAAATCTGCTTCTTATCCATTTGCACAAAAAATCTCCTAATATCCACTGCTTATAAAAAACCCAAAGCCTTTTAAAAAATAATGTGGAGGAATGATCTTACTTAATATTGAACAATAATTTTAAAAAAGATTTAATCCAAAAACACCCTTTAATAATATAAAAAAAATATTTAATAAAAAATATTTTATAAAGAAAAAGATTTACTTTTTAATTAAAGATTTACTTTTTAATACATCCACCTTTTATAAGAATTTACCTTTACTCTTTGACTCACCCACATGACTTGGCCCTTTTTAATTAATTAAAAAACACCTTTTAAGCATCCTCCTTCGTATATTTTAATTCTTTCAACTTTTCAACCATGCCTCAAATTCCAAACAATATACTATGCGAATAAATTTAAAAATGACATCACAGCTTTTTGATTTAAGGGAGCCGTCGCACCTCATGCAATACTGGAATGCGGCGTACCTCACCTAACACCGGAGTGCGGAAATCTTAAAAAATTTACGCATTGTTCCTTTGTCTCAACTATGGAAATTTTAGCAAATTGTCATGAGTCTAAGGTTGAGTAGTATGTCACCACACCCTTTTAGAGGAGGGACTTGTGGCGATGTATAAATCTATGTACCTCACTTTTCCAGCTCCTCGATAATTGAAAGCTCCTCCAACCAGCTCTAACCAGCTCTGATACCACTTATTAGAATTGTAAATGCAGAAAACACAATTCACATAGCTAATTAACAATCACACTCAGATATAAACACATGGATTTCACGTGGTTCACCCAAACGTTGGGCTACATCCACCAAGCATAGGCATTGGTTGTCTTATTATTCAAATCATGGAGATTACATCAACTCACTCACACTAAGTGTTTTTTGCCTCTACGGGCTTATATGAATTTATACATTCACACAAGAAACTGATTAATAAATGCAATCCCTATCCATATTCTAACTTGGTCTATTTGGTTGTAACCTGTTGTAATTTGCAAGTGCGGAAAGACAAATTACCATAAGAAAATCAATACATGCAGACAAAGAACACAGCAAACAACAATTTACGTGGTTCACCCAAATGTTGGGCTACGTCCACCAAGCGCAGGTATCGATTATCTTATTATTCAGCTAATGGAGATTACAGACAGATCTCACTCCTCTCAGACACACTCATAGCCTCTATGGGCATACAAATTTATAGCAATATATTAGAAACTGATCATTAATTGTGATATCATCCATATTTTAACTTAGGTGCATTGGTTACAACCAATCCTGGTTTATAGGATCTAGAATCCTATTCATGGATGAGTTGTTGTCACCGTTTCTAACAATCTCCACCTTGACAACAATTAACCTGATACCTTGCTCCTGCTTATGTTCATCACCTTTTCTGCAAGCCAAGAGAAGCCAAGCACCATTGTAGCTTCTCTAATAGTACTGGTTTTGTGAACATGTCTGCACAGTTCTCTTTTGTATGCACTTTTTCAAGAGAGACTCCACCTTCATCGATGACCTGTCTTACAAAATGGTACTT
>ML783708.1:0-26541 GCA_009831015.1 Picea engelmannii
CGTCCTTGTCTAGGAAGACCTTGAATCCACAGGAAAGAAGGCGATGGTACAGATGGCTGGCGAAGGTTTTCTTAACATCTGGCCCTCTGTGATTGATGAATACCTCGTAATTGTAACTGCTGTTGGGAGTTGCAGAGGCTGAGAGGGAAGCGAATGTCTGATGATTTTCCATTCAATATATTGGAGACCGATAAATTGTATTGGACACGCAGATGAGAAGATGAAGGTGCCAAAAGGGGCAGACTCACTGAGGGAGAGAAGAGAGGTATTTGAGCGATTAATTCATCCAACAAGTGCCGAACTGGTTGGCACTAAGTTGTTTTTTACCTGGACATTTCTTATTTTTTGGTTAGAGTTGGAGACTTAGAGAATATTTTGGCACATGTGGGATTCACAGTTAAATGCCAGAGGCAGTCAGGAGAAATATTTTGGGACAACGCACATAACATTCTGAGGATCAAAGTTAAATACAAAGACGCCAAAGGCAATGAAAAATATTTTGGCACATATTACTCTGAGGGTTCCCAATTAAATACAAAGACAACCCCTTGAAAATCAAACCTAGGCTAGTAATGAAAAACTCCCACCAGATTAGTTGGTGCCCAAAGCTAACAATACACTACTCATCTTTCATATTTATTATTGAAACTTTAAGACGTGTTTCACAATCTCACCGGTTCTGGCCAAGTCGGTGGGTCATTGCCTGTCCTCTACACGGAATCTGCATTTTCATCGTGCGAAGGGAGAGGAAGGCGTCATCTCTGACCTGACTGTAGGTTCAGGTAATTGGTTTGGGCAGTAGTAGAGTTAACTGATGATTTGAATGTATACTCCACATTTAAACGTGTGACGTACGTTATGACTTACAATATTAATTAAAAAGTCAACATATTCGGTAGAGTTTGTTTTTTGAATTACATAGAATATCACAACTTCATCCAATAATATACTTTAAAACGTTTTAAGAAAAATGCAAATTTTATACCAATAATTATTATACCAGAAAAAATGCAAATTTTATACCAATAGGTATTATACCTGCCACCGGCAGGTTGTATTGTAATCACATTTCGGAGTCAAAAGTCTTTTTTGATTATGAATGAGTTGTTTTAATTGAAAAGTATTTATAAAAAAAATTAAAATTAATTATTATTTTAATCCGTAGTTATAAGTAAGTAGACAATTAGACAATTTTTAAAAGGTTTGAATAATATTTTTAAAAAATTTAAAATTAATTTAAAAATATATATATTTTCAAAAATAATATATAACATTTACATGACTATACTATGTATCAATTCGTAAATTAATTCCCTTTCTCTTTTCATCTTCTAAACTTTTTAAATAAATCTAGTCAATATTACCATTTCCCTTCTATTTGACATTTGTTATCTTAAACTAAAGTTTCTTGTTTTATAATGACGGACGAGATAAGAATGAGGGACAAGATAAAAATGAGTAGAAAAGAGTATGTTGAAGGGTAGAATCGTAAGGGTTGAAAGAATTAGAATTACTGCTAATTAATTAATAAAATGATATATGGATAAATAATAGGTTATAAATTAAATTAAGTATAGGAAAATAGTTGAAAAATATCAAGTATCAACTAGATAATATGGTATTATCATATTACATTGTAATATGGTAATATCATGAGAAAATTGGAAATAGAGATAAATAATTAAAATTAAATTAATTGTTTTTAAAAGATGAGCAAGTGAAGTAATGAATAAGGGTTTCCATGACTAACTGAGTTTGTAGCCATCTTCACGATTAAAGTTTCTTAATGTCATAATAATACTTTTTTGCAGTTTTGAACATGAATAATACTTCTCTACGGTTTTGAAATTATATCTCTACGTTTGTTTTAAACTAGAATAATACTTCTCTTTGGTTTTTACCTTTTTTACCCATCTGTGTAGTTTCTTTCTATTGTTTTAGGAAACTATTTCTAGCTTCTTGAGCCTCTTGAACAATTGGACATGTGAAATGAGGTGAGTCACTTTTTACTTTGATCCAATTTTAATTAAAATATATTTAAGAGATTTAAATATTTTTTATTTATTTTTTATATTAAGTTTCATAAGTAAAAGTTGATTTGAGAGATAAAGTCAATCCAAAATAATAATTGTTACATTTTTTTTTTCTCTTCTTTTGAATATGAGGACTCCACCACCTATTCCAAAAACTTAGCGGGGATGGCCCCCCAAAATCACCCTAGAGATCTTTTAGGATTATATGGAATCAATAGAAAAAGAGAGAAAAAGGGAGAAAAGAGGGAGATGCCAAAATCCAAATAGAGCTAGAAACATTAGAAAAAAGGAGTGAAGAAAGAGACCTAAAACTCCAAATAGAGCTAGAGGGAATGATTGATAAAAAAAATTAAAGATACCATTCAAACTCAAATAGAGGATAGATTCTTAGGGTTCAAGAGTGAATTGCAGAGAATGAAGGATATGATTCAAAAAACGGAAAAACATAAACAATCAACCTAAGAAGGAGGGGTTGAAGAAAATCAAAGCTTTAGAGATAGGATTAAAGAGCTAGAAGAAAAACTAACCAACAATTTGACCCTCAGTAATATGGAAAACAAATTGGATATCAAACCCATCAAAGAGGAAATGAATAAGCTAATCTAACTCGACCATGAGCGTAACAAAAGAGCCTTGAACCTCATAATTTTTGGTATAAAAGAATAACCACAGGAGGATAAGCTAGCAATAGAAAAAGAAGAATTAAATAATAAATCGCAAATTGATACATTCGTTTCAAAGTAAGTTGTAATGACCATAAATAAGCATACTTGGTAAATCTCCGAGATTAAAAGGGTCAAGAATATTTATAAATGAAGACCTCATTAGGAAGACCAAGATTGGTAATAATTAGAAATCGAAACGTTATTGTTACAGATAGAGACCAGAAGGATAATAATAAATAGGAATTTGGGACACTCGAGATCCTTTTTTGGAATTGTCGTGGCTTTCCATGGTGCAAAGGTCCTATGATAAGTTGGATCCCGAGTGATATTGATATTATTTGTCTAGTTGAAACTTGGGAGCATGAGGAGTCTAAGATCCCTAACATAGAAGGATTTGTCTTGTGGTCGACATGGAACAAAAAATCCCACTGTAGAGGAATAGGAAGCATAGCTTGTTATATTAGAAAGAACATTTCTCCTTACATTCAACTTCATAAGATTGACCCTCTCAATCAGTACATTTGCATAGAAATTTCATACACCAATGCTAATAAGATGTATATAGCAATTTGTTATTTTGCACCTACTTTTTATAAGAAAAACAATCTAGATAACAATTGTCCCTATAATAATTTAGAACAAGATATTTATAATTTAAAAAATGAAGGTAATATGCTCCTGCTATGAGACTTTAATGTTAGGACTGCAACTAAACAAGCTACTCCTTTAAGTAATGACTCCAACCATAATCCTTTATGGCTATATGAGGACCTTGTTTTATCTAATAGCTACAAAAGAAGCTCTGAAGACCTAATTGAAAATTTGTTTGGTACTGAGTTGGTCAAGCTTTGCAACTCTCAAGACCTAATAATTTGCAATGAAGTAATGAAGTGACCAAACTCCAACCAGATGACTTGTATTCATGGGCTAGGTAGTAGTGTTGTATATTATGTGATATGTGATATCTCCATTTCCAACCAAATAACAATTTTTGACCTTTTAAATTACCATGAGCCTGACTCTGATCATAAACCTTTAACCCTAACTCTAAACTTTTCTATGCATAGGAGCGTCATTGAAGAGAATTCTGAAAATCTAAGGAATTTGCGATTTGACAAAAGTAAAGTTGACATTTTCTTAAAGGATTTAAGTAGTAAATTAAATCTCCTAACTTATAAGGACAACATTGAAGAACTCTAATATAATTTTACAACTACCCTTTCCACTTCTATTAACAAGTTCTCTTTCGAGGTGTCCTATAAAAAGAATAATAGAATGACCAACCCTTGGTATGATAATAGAATGACCAACCCTTGGTATGATATAGAATGTAAAATTGCTAGGAAATCCATTAGGGATGCTTCTAATGAGTCCTTAAAACTTGATAAGATAAGGAAAAAAAAATGTACTATATCAATACAAGGTAAGATAAACTTTCACAACTATATAAGTTGGATCCTAAGAATTTATGGAGCCAAATTCTAAAACACAATACTAAATAAAATAATAGGATTCCCTTAAGGGACTGGAATTCCTATCTTAAAAGTATTTATGAGTTCCCTAATGCCATGGACACCATTCCTATTGTCCCTACAAAGGAAGAAGTTTTTTCTTTAGATGACATAGAGTTTGGGGTTAAGTGTCTTGCAAATGGGAAAGCTAAGGACACGGAAGGCTACCAAGCTGAAATTTTTAAAATCAGAGGATCAATCCTTATCCCTTACATACACAAGCTCTTCAATTTAGCAGTCAAGCAGGGCTTCCCTAAACCCTAGACTCAAAGCCTCATTGTTCCTATTTTTAAAATGGGGATATAAACATTCCCTCTAATTATAAGACCATTATGATTAGCCCGATTTTAGCCAAGCTTTATGGAATTATTTTGGAAAAGAAGATTAGCCTTTGGCTAGAAAGTCACGGTAAAAGATCTAAAGGCGAGGCCGGGTTTAGGAGATATCATTCAACTGTGGACCATATTGTTACATTTAGGATCATTACAGAGGAGTTCCGCAATACTAAAACCAATCTTTTTTGTTGTTTTGTTGACTTTAGAAAATCTTTTGGCATGGTTCCTAGGAAAAACCTTTGGAATAGGTTGAAAGAGATAAAAGTGTCTCTCGAGTTGAGGGCTGCTGCAATAAGGATGTATGAGAATGTTATTGCTAAGTTTGAAAACACTGAGGGTTGGTCAAACGAGATTAACTGCAATATCAGAGTCAAATAAGGTTGTCCCTTGTCCCCTACCCTTTTTGGCATATACATTGACAAGTTAGAAGATTGCTTGAAAAAAACAGGTTGTGTTGGCCCTATTCTCACTGGTATAGTCATCAATCTTCTTCTTTATGCCGATGATAACGTTCTTATGGCAAGGAGTCCCCATGATCTTGAAAACCAACTAAGAAACCTCAAGGACTTTTGCTCCAATATGGGTATGACTATTAATACTGATAAGACTAAGGTCATGATTATTAAATCTAATAAGATCCCTTCGTATATGACAACAACAACTTGGAGTAAGTGAATTCATACAAATATCTTGGAATTAATATTCAACACAAGCTCAATTGGAATTATAGCATTGAGAAAATGATTATTGGGGTATGGAAAACTTATTATGGGCTTGAAAACAATTGTAAATCAATTGATCTTTAGAGTTGGGATGAGAAGAAACTCGTCTTTGAGACTCTTGTTACACCTGTTATTCTTTATGGATGTGAAGTTTGAGGCTGTAGTATCTCTCGTGAATCCCGGAGAAAGATAGAGAAAATATAAAAGAATTTTATAACATATAATCTCAATATTAAAGGAAATACGCCCTATCCCATCCTCCTCTTAGAAATGAGCCTCTCCCCCATTGAGAGCATGGCTATGACTAGATACCTAATGTATAAGAACAAGTTAAACAACATGGAAGACAAGAGGCTTCCTAAAATTGTTTCAAAATCGAGTCATAACCACCATCGACTCAAGCGAGGATGTCATAAAGATGCCTGTTCTTCGCTAAACTATTGGGGAATCATGGAAGACATCATTTTGCAGAATAAAAATAGTATTAAAAAAAACGTCAAATCAAAATTTAAGGAGAAAATGTGGTGTGATAAAGAGTTGTAGAGGAATTTTTTTTTTAAGGTATTATAAGGATGTAATCAACCCTTATCTAGAAAATCAAAATTATCTATCAAGAAAAAAATGAGCATTGCTAAGATAAGAACAAATTCTCACGAGCTCCATAGTGAAACTGGACGTTGATCAATTCTTAAAACGCCAAGGGATGAAAGAGTGTGTCACCTTTGTGACACTAAGAAGGTTGAAGTTGAAAAACATTTTCTTTTAGATTGTGTAACCTATACCCATATTAGATCCCATTTTCAAAATATTTGTCACACTACCAACCTTTCTAACCTCTTAACTCAACAAAAGTATGGTGATCTTGGAAAGCTTCTCTTAAAACTTTTCGAACACAGAAACAAAATTCTAAAGAATCTCAAGTAATCACTTACCCTCTTAAAGTTCAATAAACCAATTCAACAATTCAATCTTAGTAGACGTTAAACGTCGTCATCATCATCATCATCACAATAATTATAAAACATTTATTATATTGTACCCAATTTCTATCTGATAAATCAATTTTAATCTATAATACATAATAATATATGAATTAAGTCAAACTCCTTCACCATTCTCTACAAAACCTGTTTGGTGTGAATATTATGAAAGGGCAAATGTAACACATATTTATCTGTATGAATAATCTGAAAGGGCAAATGTAACACATATTTATCTCACCCTTCCATAGCG
The DNA here is from genome assembly GCA_009831015.1 of Picea engelmannii. Classification (NCBI taxonomy): domain Eukaryota; kingdom Viridiplantae; phylum Streptophyta; class Pinopsida; order Pinales; family Pinaceae; genus Picea; species Picea engelmannii. The sequence goes on from ML783708.1 coordinate 6,500, forward strand.
GCCTAATATTAAAATATACATTTTTTGAGAGTGGACATTTATAACCATGGTCTAGACTCATTGACCTTCGACATAGGCATATATAATATTCGGATCTCCTTCGATCTCGCACCTAATTGAGGAGTATTTTGAATGGGCATTTTTAAGGTTCCTCCATAGTACCAAGTTCAAAGTAGAATATTTGCCCATGTTCTATTTAATATATTGATTGTTTAATGTTTAAAAATAAAGTGTATGATTATTTTGATTGTTAAATTTATTTAATTTTATTTTAATTTTTAAAAATATAGATTATTTAATATTTTAAAATAAAGAATATGATTATTTTAATAATTATTAATAATTAAATTTTTAAAATTATAGAGTAATTATTGTTATTTTTCTTTTTAATTTTAAGTTCTGTCTAAATAATATATAATTACAAGTTCAAATATTTCATATTTTTTCAACTATTAAATTAAAATATGTAGAAGAAATGGATAATCAATTTTGTTGTTAATTTTATTTTTATTTTTTATTTATTTTTCTCTGTTGAATACTTAGATTTATTAAATTAAATAAATTGTTGAGAGTTTGAAGGAAATCTTGTTTTTGGAATACTTTTTAGCATTTTTTTTTTACCAAGGGGACATCAATTTAGTCAAAATCACAATTTTATGTTGTTTACATTGCATTTATGAATATGGATTTTGAGTGTTGAAAAACTTTCATACTTAACCACTCAAATATGTAGATCCAACAATTTATCACCTAATTTCAAACAAAATTAAACAAATAATATCCCTGAAAAGAGCCAAAAATACAATGTTTAGACTACAAAATTGTGTTTTATTCAATACTTATGTGTATAAAGTGAATATTTTTTTTATCAAACCACTTGTCTTAAAAAATGTTGAGAGTTTGAGTGAAATACAAGATATGCATTATCCAAAAATGTATACATTTAATTACTCTATTACTTTTCAAAGGACACTCATTGCTCTGCTTTAATACTTTGGCTAAAATACAAAGATGCCACTTTTTTTCCACAGAAACATTTCACTTTATATTAGTAAGATAAATATAAACTGGTCTTTACAATGAGTTCCCAAAAACAAAAATTCTGCTAAACAGTGCCCTTTTCAGGAAAATATAGCTATCAGAATTTAGAGTCCAAAAGCCAATACATGCTCAGCAAAAAAACCAATCTGCCAAGTGTTGATAGGAAAAGAAAGACTAACAAGACAATGGAAAGAAAGTCCATAACGATAACAGCCTATTCCCAAAACTGAAATGGTGCAACTAGTCAAAAGAAACAAAAGTCACAAAATCTAATAAAGTTCAAGTGATAGAAGAGGGCCCTCATGTTACTCGACGCATTGAAAATAGTAGATTTTTCCAGGATCTTTGAGAAGTGCTTGCTTTGAGAGTCTATCAGCCACTTCATTGTCTTCTCTATAAACATGAGTAAAAGAGATAGATTGGAAGTGGGCAATTAGTCTCCTTATTCTGAGTTTCCAACATTCTAATGTAACCACTTGGAGGCGGTCTTTCTCCTTTAACCAGTGAATGATAATCTTGGAGTCGCCTTGAACTTGGATAGAATGGATGGACAGTCGGGAAGCGAGTGTGACAAGTGCCCAGGCTCCCAACAATTCCGCTCTGTTGTTTGTCCCCTACCCACAATTGATGAGCCATTAACTACATTGTCCATCAGAATGTTGTGTCCCGTACCGGGTCTCCAAGCAATCCAGTTGAGGAGAATGTGCACAGAGTTTAATAAGTGTAACCAGGACTGTGATCCTTTTGTCCGGGAGGTGCTAATAATATGAAGCCAATTGTCCACAGAAATGGCTGGAAAATATTTTGATTTTAATACCCGATGCCAAAGGCCATCATGCATCAAGGCCCTCCAGAGGATGTTTGCTGCCAGGGCTCTGCCAAAACAAGGAATGTTTCTTAGTCCTCGCCCCTTAAGGGTCTTAGGGCGAGCAATGAGAGTCTAGTTACAAAGGTGGATGCTTTTTTTTTTCTTGCAGCCAGACCAAAGAAAACCAAATATAAGTTGGTGGATCCTATGAAGGATAGAGGCGGGTATAGTTGATAAGGCCAACCAATACACTGGTTGACTCTCAAGAACCGCTTTTATCAAAACTAGGCGGCCCCCGATGGACAACCATCGGTTACACCATTGTCTAATTCTCTTTTCATATTTTTCTAAAAGCCATAACCAGTCCTCAGTCTTGTATCGACCCATCTTCAAAAAATATCCAAGATACTTGAATCCCTTCTCCAGATCCTGAATTTGATAATGAAAATGTGCTTTAATACCATCAAGTACCTGATGACTGACACCAAACTGCAAGAAAGTAGTTTTTTGTGCATTGATATGAAGCCCCGTTGCACTACAGAAAAGCTGCAAGACATTCATTCCTCTAAGGAAGCTTTAGTCATGATTAATACATCGTCAACAAATAAAAGATGCAGAATATGAATGTATCTGGAAACCTTGATACCAGTCAGAAGTCCTTCCTCTTGTTTATGCTTAAGTGCCAAGCTCAAGCCTTCCATAATCAAAACAAATAATAAGGGCGAGAGTGGGCAACTCTGCTTGAGACCCCTTTTGTTGTGGAAGAAATCCGATGGCTCACCATTAATCAAAACTGCAAATGTCATTGAAGTAATACAACCCATGATCCATTTGGTAGTTGGAAGGCCAAAGCCACTCTGCAATAAAACCAGTCTGAGAAAGTCCCAATTGATAGTGTCATAGGCTCTTTTTAAGTCGATCTTAAGTATAAGTGCCTGCAGTTTTTTTTCTCTGATGCTGTAAAGGCACTCTTGGGTTGTTCCTATCGCATCTGTAATTTGTCTTCCTTTTAAGAATCCAAAATGCTCCTCTAAAAGTGTGTGTGAAAGGATTGGCCTGAGTCTCATGGCAAGGATTTTAGTAATGATTTTGTAGTTGAGATTACATAAAGCAATCAGTCGGAAATCGCCAAAGGTGGCTGGACCATTCACCTTGGGAATTAAAGCAATGAAGGTTGAGTTAAGTGATCTGATGACAGCTCCCTTAAGGCAAGTTTCTTCAATGGCTAGTAGTAAGTCATTTGCAACCAGCTCAAAAAACGAAGTGTAGGACTCCACTATCCACTTGTCAGGACCCGGGCTTTTTTCTTTGGTCATACCTTTTAGGACCTCAAAGATTTCTTCTTTTGTAACTGTTGATTCTAAGATGTGGATGTCTTCTACCGTAAATAAGTTAGGATATAGTCTCACTAAATCAACTTGATCAACTACAATGTTCTATTCTGGAGCTTTGTAAAAGGAGGAGAAGTGGAGCTTTGCTTGTCTTTTTATGGCTTCCTGATCGAGATAAATCTATCTTGGATTTCCCACAGATACTTTTTGTTGCGTCTGTGGCTAGTGAAATTATGGAAATACTTAGTGTTTTTATTGCCAAATTTTATCCACGTGGCCCTGCTTTTCAGGCGCCAACGTTCTTCTTCCTCAATCAATAGTTTATTGCGTTCAGATTCATAGTGTTTTAATCTAATATCCAAATCAGAATTGTGGCCAAAAATGAGGCTTGTATGTAATAGACCAGCGTACTCTGCTTCAAAATTTTCATAATGTAGAATTTCCTGTTGTTTCTTTTCTGAAAGCCAGAGTTTCACTTGAGCTTTTAACTTGATGAGTTTGGCAACGAGTCGGTGTTGCGCACCTTCCTCTCTCGTATCTTGAGAAGAAACCCAAACTGAGTGAACAAGCTCACGAAATGACTAGTCGCCCAGATGTACTAGATTAAATTTTTATGGATATGCAATCTTGTTGTAGCCATAGTCCAGTTGGAAAAAAACAGGTGCATGGTCTGAAACAAATGGAAAATTTACCCACGATCTATACCTAACAGTGTCAATCAGAAGAGAAGCTGAGACAAAGACTCTATCCAGACTTTTTTGAATGCTTTGGCTCCCAAGTCTGCCATTGCGCCAAGTGGGCACTAATTCTGTCGGCTGGACATCCACTTGCTGATTTTTAGCAAAGAGGTCCGTGAAGTATCCTCCCAGAGGATCTAAAACTGCGTCGGCACCCCAAAATTCCTCAATGCTAGTGGTGAAATTAAGATCCCCTGCTAGTATGAGTGAATCCAAAGTAAGCAAACCTTTTGCTTGAACACGATCCCGTAAATCTCTGCGACCAGAACACGACTCGTACGAATTGATGAGAGAAAGCTTTGTATTATCTGGAAGATGAGAACCTGTAAGCAGAATTCCACCTACACACAGAAAAGCTTCCAGATAAAAAATGATGGGATTCCAAGCAGCTAGAAGTCTTTCAGCCTTCCCCACAGAGCTGAGAGCACAAACCATCCAGGAGGGACAGAGAGAGAAAAGAAAATTTCGAGCCTTTTCTTCGTCCACCAGAGTTTCTTGGAGAAAAATAATTCGGGCTTGTTGATGTCTAGGAGTTTGCGCAAAGAAGGTAGTTTATGGGGCCCTCCCACCCCCCTGATGTTAAGGGAGAGGAGGATCATGATTTAGCCCTAGCTTGGGCTTTCATGCCTCTAAGCGCCCATGTATCTGAAGTTGAAGTTGTGTGTAGATTAGTAGTTGATGGAGTATGCCCTACCTTCTTTCGGGCACTTCGGGTTTTAATCGGAGAGATCTCCATACCCAAGCCTCAAGACCAGGCTATGTGCTTCTCCTGGAGAGTTTCAGAAACAGGAGAGAGTTTAATGGGATGGAAAAAATGGGTCCCCTGTTGCGCCTCCAAACCCCAAAAGGTCAGTAAGGGAATGGTGTTAACAATGTCAAGGCAGGTAGGTAACATCGAATCAGTTTTAGTGTTGCAAGTTGATCCCTTAAAGAGGCCAAGAGGAATGGAAGAAGTGTTCCTATGATCGCTTGTCGAAAGCCCCTGTTGAGCATCTAAATCCCAGTAAGTGGGTAGTAGGTTAGGACTGTTCGAGTTAGTAAGGGAGGGTCCCGAAGAAGCATCAGTTGCCAGTGGAACGGTGGAGCCCTGTAAGACACTTGATAAAGGAGGAGTGATAGTAGGTGAAGACGGAGGAAAAGCTTCTGCCGACTGTGGGGGCTGACGAATAGCACAAGAAGGAGCAGAAGGTGTCTCTAACGAAGCAGGGGCTCGAAGGCTAGCCGAGGAAATTTCAGTGGTAAAGGTAGAGAGAGCAGAGGTGGTCACAAAATTTAGGTCTGTGGAGTTTTCTAAGTAGTCTCTTTCCCAGAGTGAAAGCTTGCAAAAAATATTTGGGCAGTAGGTTTTCAACTTACCAATGAGTGTTCCCGAGAGTTCGCCAACAGGAATAGCTCCAACATCTCCTGGAACAATAGTCAGAGCAACATCCTCCTCTTCGCTCAAATAAGTAGTAGAGTGTAACTCATCCAAGTCATCCTTAGACCTCCCAAAACCAAACCTGTAAATACATTCATTCCTGAGGTGGCCCGTTTGTCGATAGTGGGAGCATCGAAAGGAGATACCTAGATAGTCCAGGCATTGGATCATAATATGTTTGCGCCACTCAAGTTCCAAAGACTCCATTAACCCTACGTGAATGTCAATCTCAACCAAGACTCGGGCCATTCGTTTGTCCTGGGAGCTAAGACACTTTTCATCGACTTTGAGGAAGCGACCAAGTAGATTACCAATGGCCCTCAAAGTCAGCTTGTTCCACAAGTTAAGAGGAAGGCCTAGTAGCAGGACCCAAATGTGTCTAAGGCTGAAATATTCAGTGGCTGGATTGAAGCATGTGCGCCAATGCTTTAACATGATGTTGCCACCTTCAAAGGCCCAGAAGCTGGAGAGAATAAGTTCAACATCTTCCAGGGAGTTAAAGACTAATCCAAACCAACCGAAGTTGAGGGTCTAGTGCTTTGGCAAAGAGCCCAGGATTGAAAACCAGTGGGAATGCATCCAATCGTTGAAAGTGGTAGAGCTCCTAGTCTTGTAAGCAAAACGTCCAACTAAAGCACAGAGCGATAGTAGGCACATTTCCTCCAACCCAACATCCATCCCAATCACCAGTCTTCTCCTCTGTTTCTTCGGCTTCCAGACCTTGCCCGAGGTTTTACTTCTCACAAGTTTTGAACTCTGAATCACTGGAGAAGTTACCACTAGAGTGTGATCAACTTCAGGAGACCCCTGTCTTGGGCCAGATCCCAGTCTGCTATTAAAGGGAATACCCCAGTTACTAGCCTTGCGTTTGGTGGATTCAGAGGTCGGGCGTCTCTCAAAATGTAAGACTGGGAGTGCAAGACCAGTAAATGGAGTGTTCTTTGTCTCCACACTAGTGGAAGCCAAGGAAGGAGGCAGAGGGGCCTTAGCTGTAATGTTTAGAGTCTCATTAACATGATTAACTCCGCCTAGATCTTTTCCCAGATTGTCAATGAAGATATTTAAATTATCACGCTCCCACGGACGCTGGCCTCTCGTGACATATTCTGAAAAGCTTCCACCAATCGTAAAAAAGCCAGAAACAAAACTTTGACCTCAAAACTTTGAAAGAGGCAACATAGCAAGAAACCAGTTACTAAACTTTGACCTCCGCCATGAAAGTCTAAGTCTAAGTTCAAAAAAGTTACTAAAGTAAGTATCCCGCCTAAAAGTTCTCCCCGAGTCCATCCTCGGTTCTACAAAGACTCCACTTACTCGCAGGGAAACAGTGAGAATGACAAAAAGCAAACTGACAAAGCCTGGATATTTTTTACACGCGTTTCAAAATCTCACTATTTCTTACCAAGTCCTTGGGTCGGTGCGTGTCCTCTACATGGAATCTACATTTTATGGCCAAAAGAACGAGAAGTTTCTTACCAAGTCCCTTGGTCGGTGCGTGTCTTCTAAGCGGAATCTACATTTTATGGCCAAAAGACCAAAAATGTATATATTTAATTACTCTTTTACTTTTCGAAGGACGCTCATTGCTCTGCTTTAATTCTTTGGCTAAAATACAAACACGCCACTTGCTCGGAAACAGTGAGAATGACAAAAAGCAAACTGACAAAGCCTGGATATTTTTTACACGCGTTTCAAAATCTCACTGTTTCTTACCAAGTGGGTCGGTGCGTGTCCTCTACACATAATCTACATTTTATGGCCCAAAGAACGAGAAGTATTATCTCTTTTTTACCAAGTCCCGACCTCTGGGTCAGGTGGGTGTTCTTTATAAGGAATCTAATTTTTTTTTTTAATTTATGGCCAAAATAACGAGAAATATTAACCAAACAAATAATGGACTCAGTGCATGGTTCTGATAAATAATTTGTACCTGTACCAATTGATATGCAGTTTTCCATGATCCATGGTCAAGGATGATGAGCATGAGTTGACATCTATCCGACCTCCTGCTTCCTTCTTTCCTCAACGCTGACAACATATGCTGAGGACGCTGTGTTAATTACTGATCCTCGGTGCTGACAAAATCCGCTAAGGACGTCGTGTTAATTACCGGCTGCAGCCGCCTGATCCTTGACGTAGATCCACCTTCCTTGGATTTAATCCAATTAATTTAGCTACCAACTAGTAGCTTCGAAGTAATTCCCAGCTGAACCGTTTACAATTAATTCTTATTTAAAATTCTTACCAACTATTAGCTTCAAAGTAATTCTCAGCTGAACCCACAATTAATTCTTGTTTAAAATTCTTACCAACCAAACTCGTAGCCAGCGCATTTACCAGTAAATTTCTTTCGATCTCCCACCTTAACCTTACCAACAGAGCGTCTCGATAATCCGGTCAGCTTTTTCATTCTCTTTCCTGTGATTCTTTGGCACTGAAGCAATTGATGCTGGTAGAAATGTGTGATCCTGGAATAAGCAATTGATACTGGAAATTAGATCACACATTTCAAATCCTAGGTATCCTTATTGGTTCCCCCTTTCCCTGAATTAAGAAAAACTTGTTACCCTTTTATTCAAGCAAGAAGCAAGACCTGATAATTCTAACAAAAGCTTCCTCTGCTGCATCCTCGATGCCTGCAATTCTCATACCGCACACACTCTAGACACGACAAAAACCTCAATAAAACTTAAATCACATAACAAAAACCTCAAAAATAGCTTAAACGAACAACAATTGTCATAACCAATTCACACTTTAAAACCAGCCTAAATCTATGGAAATTTCTCCAGGAAAATTTGCAAAGGGATTCAAGATTCCAAAAAACTTCTTGGTTAAAGATTATTATCTCACGAATACCTAAAATTTCAACCTACCTCATTCATTCCTTTATATAAAGATCTTTGAAGTTCCCTAACTGAGCGAGAATTCTTCTCTCTAGACTTTCACCGTAAATTGGTGGCCAACTTCATGTTGGAGAAAATCGTTTAGGAGATTACCGAGCAGATGGCCATCAGCCTCGAAGGCTGCAAAATATCTCCTTGGCAATGTCATCCATGGTGTATGTCATGGCGTCTAGCCAGATTTGAACCCTGTATATTTGATCATCGCATACTACTTTCTCGCCAGACCTCCCTCTCCTCCATTCATTGTATCACTAGTTACTAATTTCAGGCGTTTTGGGTAAGATGATTTATTTTATCTTTACTTCCTTTTGTTGTTGTAACCTAAAATAAAATGCCACCGGATCTAAAAACATATCTGAACAGCTTATTGAAAGAATGAGATTTTTCTTTGTTCGCTGCAAAACCCCATGTACAAAACTATGGCACACGTTTATTTAGATCGATGAGCTCAAGATCTCAGTTTTATTCACACGAAATATAACAAATATTTAAATTCAATATTAATTAACTAGATAATTTTCTAATGATGGACCACACTAGTTTGGTCCGAAACGTCAAACATAAAAAAACCTATGCGATAAATCCGAAATAATTTTCTAATCAAAACAATGGTCGCAAAAGCCTTAGAACAGAAATAGATAACAATTATCGGTTATGGTATAGATCATAATTATGCCGAAAATATCTTTATGAATTATCGGTTATGGTTCTGTCATAGATGAGATAGATCATAATTATGCCGAAGGCATCTTAGTGTTGGCTTTTGTTGACAGGTTTTCAAATACCACCTCTCCCACCTCTCACATCAAACACAAATCAAAGTTAAAAAAGTTAAATGAAAAATATAATTATAAAAAACTCTTTCACCTCTCACATCAAAAACAAATAAAAAACAAATCAAAGTCAAAAAAATTTAAATGAAACAAAAAAATTAAATGAAAAAAATAATTATAAAAAATTAAAACCTCTCACATCAAAGACAAATCAAAGTCAATGTAATGTAGTACAACTGTAAAAAAAAAGAAAAAAAATTATAAAAAAAATTATAAAAAATTAAAATTAAATTAAAATTACATAAATTAAAATAAGTTGAATAAACAAATATAAAGTCAAATTTAATTTAAAACAGAAAAATTAAAATTAAATTAAAATAAGTTTAAGACATATATAAAGTCAAATTTATTTTAAAATATAAAAATAAAATTAATTATTCTATTTATAAAATAAAAAATGATTAGTAATATTGTATAAAATAAAATAAAAAATTATAATGAATTATTATTTTTTTATAATGAATGAGAGTAAAATAAATAAATAAGTAAAATTAGACAAATTTGTTTTTGCAAACTTAAATAAATGGACATTGAATAATTAAGTAAATTTGTCTTAGGTAATTAAATTTAAAATACAATTAAATTACAATTTATTAAATCTGTTCATAAAAGTTATGCCAGATCTATAAATATAATGTATAGCAAATATTTTTATGGTAAATTTTGAAATAAAATAATTTAACTCACAAATGTTCAAGTTAGAGTAAATGTTTCATGACAAATTTTGAAATAAAATAATTTAATTCTAATATTTTTATGATTTTTATTAACAATTTTAATCTCAAAATGTTCCTTAATTAATTTACTTAGGCATTCTCATTAGCGGAGTATGCTAGCTTACTTTGAATTTACTACCTGACGCCTATACTGATCCCTCGCCATATTTTACCGGTGTATTATGTATGGTTTTGTCTTTATTGGAATCTTTGTTTTCTCTCCGTCGATGTCAAAGTCCCTTTCGTTTGTGGATGTAATAACTTTGCCAATGAGATTGTGTCCTATAACTGTGCAAGTGCTTATTTATTTTTTATTGCAGATATATCCTCATTAATGCCAAGTTGATGAGGATATATTGTTTTTTTAAGTTGACTGGAACATATTTTGCCAATGAAATTGAAAATTTTAAATTATTTTTTTGTTTTTGACACTAAACTAAATTATAGTGATATATCATTTTTCTTATAATTTTTAGTTAAATCGATTTTATATATGTGTGGAAGGACTTTTACGTAAAGTAGACAAATCTACTACTCTTACATGTCTCACATGCTAATTCATTTAAATTTAAGTAAGAATTGGTATCATTTCAATAATTAAAGTAATTATAAAGAGAAGATACAACTATTTAAAAAGGCATCACAATATCGCACACAAGCACATCCTTTTAGGGTTAGTGGTGGGTTGGTGAGGGTGTGCTTGGTACATGCAAGGAAACATGTACCCACGAGATTCAATGAATCCATTCTTTGAGTGAAAACATTAACTAAAATAATGATTAAACTTTGGGGAAAGCATGGATGAGGTATTGTTGGGCACATACCCAATTTCGGGAGAAAAGCACGACGTGGGAGAAATACAACTAGCAAGAGAAGCAACACATGTAAGGAAGATGCGCATGTAGGAAAAGCAGCGCGTGCAAGACAGACGTGTATGCAGAAGAGGAAAGCATGTGAGGCGCACATGCAAGAAGACCTGGCCATGATAGGGTTAGGGTTTTGGTAAGAGGATGTAATGGATGGTAAGCCAAAAACATGTATAAGTAGGTACCTAGGAGGTCTAGGTCAGGGCTGTTGTTGGAATATGGTTCCTTTTTTATTGGTCATTGTTACGACGTCATTCGAAGACAAAATGCTTCTAAGTCCGATCTGTTTTGTAAGTTGTTGAGTTGAGGAGAGGGAATAAGGTATATCTTGAGGGTTAGATCATAGGCTGAGGAGCCTGGTGTGATCTAGTTCACCTCATTGTAGATATCGACCTGTTTGATGGAGAATTGGAATGCGCGCGACACTGTAATTCTGGAAACACCATAATAAAAGAGCAGAGCAACCAAATCTTTGTGGACGTAGCCCGGGAGGGGTGAACCACGATAGATTATGTGATTGAATATTGTGTATTTCCTTTATTGTCAATGATTAGATGTTAGAAAAATGCGTGAATGACTAGTTAGATCTGCTATTTTACATGCATGAATAAGAATGACAGGGTATTCAATATAAGTTGAATATTAAAGTAACAAATGAAGATCACAGAGAACCCCAGATCCCCACTCATTCCCAGGTTGCAAGCAATTGAGTGTTGCATCCACCAATAGAACTATCTCGGGTGAGACTGCGCAGTGCACTTTGTGTAGTGTGTTGCCTTCTGGTTCACCAAAGGGGCCGATAGTTTTAAAGGGGTTTTGTTGGAAACCATGAAAGACCTGAACCTCGGTAAGCCCAAGAGAGGTAGAAAGAGGGAAGTAAAAACCAACAAATGGTTCTGTTGCCGATTGGAACAAAATGGGATTGAGTGAATGAGATCTGCTAAAGAATCGTGAAAAGAATGTCAGAGCTGGTGAGGAAACACTAAAAGAATGATAAAGTAAAAGGGGATGTTTAGATCGTGGGACCCAACAAAGGTAGAGATTGAGAGCTAGTTGAAAACAAAGGAGCTAGAATTTGCACAGAGAGATAACAAACACCCGAAGTTAACATCGCACAAATATTTGGACAAGTACGTATTTAGTGACTTGCATGAAGTATTTTTCTGTGATTTTCCACATGTGTTGCAAGAGTGGATATTGAGGTTGAAAGACAACCACCCTGCAAATTAGATCAGACAACTGGAGTGGAATTCTATGGAGATCGTGCAATTACAACAAGTTGACAATAAATTTACACGCGCAGTAGAGTTATGGTTAGACAACATTGTTGCAGGATTTATCTTTGAATTTGCAGCAGATACTGCGAAGTCTTACAGCGCARCAGARCAAGAGTTCYTGAAGGGACCTAGGGGTAGGTATATCAGATCGTTGTATACTTCCATCAAKATTTTACTGTATAATGAAGGTGTAATGCCAATGGCATCAGACAACTAAACTTCCCTGCGTGCATGGGGGAAKGGGGGAAGCATTGACAAGAGACRGAGAAATGGAGGAAGAAATGGATAAAGGAAAGAAGGAGGAGGCCTTGGATCCAATCATGATGGAGGAAGACTAGATCAAGCAGATCATAGAAACATATGGAAGAATGCRCAGTGGARCACCCTACCAATACAAGATGAACAATAAGAAGAGAGCCATAGCTACGAGGGAAGGCTTGACAAGTGATGAAGAAGAGGTAGAGGATCTCYRGGATGTGGAGTAGATTGAGGAAATCCTRCGCRCGACATATGAAAGGAASACAAGAGGTMCARGGGCAGGAACYRAAGGCARAAMYCCTATCCATATCAGTGTCAGTGTGGAAYCCATAAACCCATGTGTGACCAATACACCARAAAGAACACCATCGTTTAGACAACCAAATTTCATTGGAAGAAAYGCAACAGGAAGTACATCTACAYAGGGAGMAACAACTGGGGGAGCCATTTCAGGAARCATTAGTCAAGGATATACACCGCGTGGAGTTAGTAGTTCATCATTYAGGATGGYAGGACATGATCCCACCATCAGGTTACTAGAATTCAAGGGAGAGGCATYGGAGGACCCTGAGAAGCACTTKCTCATYTGTGAAAAGATYTGGGAAGAAAAGAAGATCACAGATGAGGATAGAAAACTTGCRCACTTAGCTATCACACTAAGRGACCACRCAYTGGATTGGTACATGAGATTAGCTGCAAACAGTCCACCAGGAACAACCAAAACCATTTTGGATATCAAGAAGCCGCTGATAAATGAATTCCAGAAGCCTAGCTCAGAGGATCAGTACATGAATGAGATGATAKAGATCAGATAGAAACCAGGGGAATCTGTCTGGGAGATTGACCAGAGTTTCAAACGATTGGAGGGAAAGTTGAATTATGTCATGAMRGATATGTATCATRGACATATATTTGTGAATTCCCTACTACCACACYTGAAATACCCTTTGAGACATYAGAAGTTTYAAACTCATGCAGAGGCTCTGCAGGMAGCCTTACAACTARAAGAGAACCAATATAAGAAGACATATCCAACAATAGAGGAGCTGAAGGAGGATATGAGGAATTTAACATTTCAACTAAACYAGAACARGAGTAAGGAAAAAAGCTAAGTTGTTTGGTTTACCACATGTAGGATAGAAGGACATCACAAGAATGAGTGCCCAACATTCGCRCAATACATGACAACATGACTGCCAAACCCTTTGCCGATAGGAGGACTATGGTGTGATATCTGTAAGACACAGGGGCATGATCCATATCATTGTCCRATGATGCAGAAMTACYAGACAGTGCCTAAGAGTTCATATTGCAACTTTTGCAAGTWAGTAGGCCACAATGACAAAGATTGCAGGAYAATGGAGTTGATGAGGGAAAGAACATCAGACACATATAGGGTGTAGGCATAAATGATGATAGGGAAATATGTACCACAATTTAACCAAGTACCAACCCAATATAACACTGTGAAACCACAATACAATACCACGCAACCACAGTATAATACCACATAGTATAATTAGGTGCCTCAGTACAATGCCCCGCGAGGAGATCGAGCTGGATACAAAAGTGGAGGACGAGGTAGACTACGCTTTGGAAGAGGCAGAGGACCGGTGGTATGCCATAACTGTCAACAAATAGGACACTATGCAAGAGAATGTCCACTTCCACTTGCGACATGTATGTATTTTCGTGCATCAGATCATGACACAAAAGACTGATCGACACTATTGGGGAAGATCTAGGAAAAGAGGAATCAAAACAATGAGAATGTCCAATGGATTTCTGTCGAAGCAAGGGATGATGGAAGAAATATCAACATAGTTACGTAGAGAGGAGATAAAATAGGAGATGATGTAGTAAGACAAGATCCAGCACAACACCAATGGGTGAATAAGAATAACGAACCACAAAAGCAGTTTGATGCGTAGAACGAAAATGAGTTATTCTAGCAAGACACACAAGAATTCTTGAAGCCAGACATTGCATCTACATCAACTACACATCATACTCAGGACGTACTAACGTACGAGATGGTTTCATCGCTGAATCACACTAATGAAGCACAACCCCTAGGACAAGTAAGTACCATAAAGGCCTTTCTGCAATCATGTGTTAAACTACTAAATGATCCATCGTCTAATAAGGTATTACAAAATATGTTAGAAAGATGTAACATCGACGTAGAGGGAAAGCTAGAGCATAAATCAATTAATCACTTGCATACAAGGAGGAGGACAAGTAGAGAGTTTAGACTGGATGCCAACATTGGAGATTTCAACATGGGGGATATTATACTGGATTTAGGCTCCCAAGTAAATGTGTTATCCAAGAAGACATGGAAATGTATGAGAGAGCCCAGATTAGGATATTCAACTGAAACTAGAAAATCAACACAGTTTTTTGCCAATTGGAAGGCTAAAGGGTGTGATAGTAGATCTGGATGGAGGGCACACTAAAGTCGATTTTGAAGTGATAGAAATAGTGGATGGCACAACACCGTATCCAACATTGCTTGTCATGGATTGGGTGTTTGAAAACCAGGCCATAATCAATTTGAAGACAAGGAATATGACATTCGAGTCAGGAGACTACAGAGTCGTTGTGCCACTAGACCCATCAGAAGGAGAAAGGTTTGTAGAACCCACTTGCTTAGACATGGAGGAAATCAACCAGTTATACAGAACCACCGCGCGAGAATAAGATTATGTAAATCCAACTGAAGATGGAGTACTCAGCTGGAGAAGCATCACATCATGTGATTCATACTCAGATACAAGGTTGGAGAATTGGCAGCAGAGATTACATGAAGTATCCACAAGAAGGTGCGCAAGAATAGACTGCACAGTAAGATGGGTAGGTACAGAGAAAAGAGAACCTCCCAGTTTTCATGGGGTGAATGACTTGGAAGATTTCTTAACAAGATATGAATATGAAGTGTTATAGAATCATAGGCTCTCAGCTCTAGACATAGCACTCAAGGCAACACCTGCAAGATGGTGGGGTGGGCACAAAGAGACAGTCAAGAATTGGTGCAAATATAAGCGATTATTGCACATTAGATTCGACGCAGAACAGGGAAGCAATGAACTGCAGAGATATGATGGACATGGGACACCAACCAAACACTTGGAGAAGTGCAAAACACTATGGAAAATGACACCACCGGAAGAATGGCCTCACCACTTTATTCACATATTGGAAGGAATTCTAGCAAAATG
This sequence comes from Picea engelmannii, assembly GCA_009831015.1. NCBI lineage: Eukaryota > Viridiplantae > Streptophyta > Pinopsida > Pinales > Pinaceae > Picea > Picea engelmannii. The sequence continues at coordinate 21,911 of ML783708.1, forward strand.
GTATGTAGACCAGGAACTGCGCAGACACACTGCAAAATGGACAACATTACAACATAATTTTATAGTCACTTTATCATTTGAACATGAGAACCCCAACATTGATTCAATACTCAAACAAATCAGAGGGGTGATATTTATTAAGGAACCAGAGGTTGAACTTATAACATAGTATCAACATCATAATAGACAGACAGTGAAATAACTACTATCATGTTATCATGTCCAGGAAGAAGCACCAGATGAAGATGACCTACGTAACATTCAAATTACAGAAATTGAAGGAGAAAGAGAGGTGGAAGGTCCATCTCTGGCATCATAAGCATTTGTTGCGCCAATCAAGGTGAATAAAGTAAATATTGGGACAAATGATAATCCCAAAATGGCCAGTATTGGAGACTATTGGGATGAACAAACAATAGAAATAATAACATAATTGTTGCATGAGTATAGTGACCTGTTCCCAACAACCTTTACAGAGATGAAAGGAATAACATGAGAGATAGGAAAGATGAAGATACCTCTCAAACCTAAGGCTAGATCAATCAGACAACGACCATATAGACTGAACCCAATATATAAGCATAAAGTAAAAGTATAAACTGATAGAATGTTGGACGTTGGAATAATAGAACCAATAGAAGAATCAAAATAGATAAGCCCTATGGTAGTCCAGGAGAAGAAGTAAGGAGGCATAAGGATATGTGTCAATCTAAGAAAGTTGAATTATGCTTGCCTACATGACCCTTTTCCCACCCCTTTCACAGATGAGGTATTAGAGAATGTAAGAGGCCAGGAAGCATACTCATTCACATATGGATTCTCAGGCTACCATCATATCAAGATAACTCCAGAGGACAGGTACAAGACCACTTTTTCCACAGAATGGGGATCCTACCAGTACACAGTCATGCCTTTTGGGATGAAGAATGCACCAACAATATTCTCAAGAGTAGTCATAGCTGCCTTCAAAGAATTCATCCATCAGTTTTTAGAGGTATATCTGGATGATTGGAAAGTCTACAGTCTGTTGAAAGATCATGTAGAGGTGTTAAGGCTAATGTTGGAAAGATGCATGCAGTGTCAGATATCTTTAAATATCAAGAAGTTCATCTTTGTGGCACCTTTTGGAATACTATTGGGACATATAGTCTATAAACAAGGGCTATTGGTGGATCCTACAAAGGTTGCAGTCATTGTTAACTTACCACCACCCAAATCAGTACGTCAGTTGAGAGAAACATTGGGACACACATGCTACTACAGAAAATTCATAAATGGGTATGCATAGATCATCGCGTTGATGGATAAACTGTTGAAGAAAGATAGTAAATTCTAGTGGAATGAGGACTGTCAGTGAGGTTTGGACACTTTAAAAGAAAAAATAGTCACAACACATATACTAGTATTCCCAGACTGGGAAAAGACATTTCATGTGCATGTAGATGCATCGGCCATAACACATGGAGCTATTCTGACACAACCAGGAGTGAGAGAGTTAGACCATCCCATAACATTTTCATGCAGAAAATTGTTAGAGTCAGAGAAAAACTACAATACTACAGAGAGAGAAGGCCTAACAATGGTATATGCACTGCAAAAATTCAGACACTACCTACTTGGGAAGAACTTTAAATTTTTCATAGATCATTCTTCCCTCAAGTACCTAGTCAATAAGCCAATGTTGGGGGGGAGAATCTGTAGATGGTTACTGTTGTTTCAGGAGTTTGACTTTGAAGTGATACTCAAACCAGGGAGGTTGAATGCAGGACCCGATCACCTGTTGAGGATCACTAATGGAGAGGAACCTACAAATTTAGAGGACAACTTCCCTTATGAACAATTATTTTCAATCCAAGTAGTTGATGAATATTTTGCTGACATCATTGAATACTTGAGTACATGGTTTGCACCACAAGAATTCAACACTACGCTGAAGAAAAATGTGGTAATCATAGTTGCAGACTATCAATTGATTGCAGGACACTTATACAAGATGGGCACATACAACATCTTGAGAATATGTGTACTAGAAGATGAGAGGCCTAGGATTTTAGCAAAGAATCATGAGGGAATAGTCAGAGGACATTATGCAGGAAAATATACCGCGCAAAAAGTATTGTGCGTAGGACTATGGTGGCCGAGCATTCACAGATATGCAAAGGACTATTGTCATAGATGTGATGTATGTCAGAGGGTTGGTAAACCTAATAGGCGGGATGAGATTCCCCGAAGACCATAAGTAACCTTGCAAGTGTTCGAAAAATGGGCAATAGACTTTGTGGGACCAATTAACCCACCAACAAAGAGGTCAGGAGTAAGGTATATCATTAGTACGACATAGTACTTAACAAGATGGGTAGAAGCAACACCAATAAAATATTATAGTGTAGAGACAACAACACACTTCCTGTTTGAGCATGTGATCACTAGATTTGGATGCCCAACGATTTTGATGAGTGACCAAGGCAATCACTTCATCAATAGTACTATCAAGGCTATGGCTGAGGAGTTTGAAGGCCATTATCAAAAAAGTACACCATATCACCCTCAAGCAAATGGAATAGTGGAAGCCTTTAATAAGATCCTAGAGTGTAACATACCCACTACCTAAAAATAAACTTTTTCGTTGATTTCTCAACAATGAGAATCCCCGAAGCTCGCAGCAGCGAACTGCCAAACCCGATGCACCTGTCACGACCTCTTTTCATGTGCCTGTGACATTTCCTGATGATAATTTTGGGTTTTGGGGTTTCGTGATTCCCACTGACAAGAGTTCTTGTCCTCTCGAACTCTCGATCTCCGATATGTCGATGCGCCCCTTTACGCGCTAGCCCTCCTGGATAAACTCATGGCCCATATGACCACTATTTCACAAGACCACAGCCTTATCTCCTTTTGGGGTTTTGGGCTTCCAAAAACCGATGCGCTCTGACTTCGGCTAGCCCTTCGGGCTAGACCTTTGGTCCACGTGACCTTCCACCATATGACCGCAGCCACACTGCTTATCGGGGTTTTAGACTTTTCAATGCCGAAATGCATTTGTCCTCAGGACTCGCGATCCTCCAATTCCCGATATGACGTCAGTTAACAAACCCTTTTCTCCCTTAGCGCAATCAACAACTATGATCGCCCATGAAACCAACGGTCCCTGATTTCTATCTGGACCTCGGGGTTTCAAATGCCTGAATGCATTTGTTCTCGGGACTTTCGATCCCTCGGCTGTCGGTTTTTTCTAGCTAAGATCTAACGGCTCAGATCTGTCCCACCTCGCACATTCTTCCACTACTTCGTGGATGTGGAAAGATCAACGGTCCAAATGTTCTCATGGGCCATGGGGATCTACGGTCCTAAACTCTTCACTACCCACGAAGACACAGGAAAACCAAGTGGTAAGGCCTTTAACGCCCTACTTTCTCCTACTAATCTAACGGTCATGGGGGACCGCAGATTTCCCGATGGAATCTCATCCGTCGATCACCACCTATCAAGGTTAAGGCCCTTAACACTTCTTCCTCTCCTTCCGATCTGACGGTCATGAGTGACCACAGATCTCCCGACGGAGTCTCATCCATCGATTCTATATTCCATCCTTAAGCTGCCATCTCAGGTTTTTAAGAGGATCGTTTCTCCTCATACAGAGTTACTAAGGCTTTACGCCTTCACATTTACCTTCCGGGTTCTTGAGGGGTTATTCAAGGAAGGTAATTCTATGGGGAGGTTCACCCAGGGTATTATCTGAGGCGGATAAGGGTATCGTCCTCCCGGGAACCAGTCATGAAGTCTGAATGAGATCAGTACGCATATAAATAATGTATTTATGAGGACACAAGCTATACGTAGTCTTTCCATACAATATACAACTACTAGTACTGATCGAAATACCATACAGACATTCTTATAATGAAAACATTCACAGTTTCACAGCTTATGAGCATAATTATTAGAATACATATATTTCAAGATGCCAAAGGAAAAACATTTATCAGAAATAACACCAGGGGTTATGAAACTGCTGAGAGGGGTGCTCGTTTCCACCCAACCATAGGCTTAGCGACTCCCAACGGATTTACCACCACCCACCCCCGAGTTGAGACCACGATGTTGCGAGACTGTGTCTCTCTGTCTGCCAGTGACCAGGAGCGAAGGTTGCAATCCTTCCTCTCTGCTATCACTCACTCTGCGTAATGATAGAGTTCCCCTCGCGTCTGCCCCCAATCGCTTCTACCTTATGCCTTATCCTCTTGCGATGTTGCGTGTGGCGCGATTATCCTCGCGTCTGGTCAAGCCTGACGGCTCTACGGATGGGCGGTTCACCATCCCATCCCTCATTAAGCCATCCGCCTACCAGCCTGCGAGACATTAAATTCGGGGCCAGCGAGCCGCTTTTGGTTCTCTGACCAGTGGAGTCCAAATACGGTGTTAATTCTCGGTGGAAGTTAGCGCCACCTTTCCAGGTGCCTTCCACCGCCATCGTGGTCTCTTTTTCTTCACATCCCCTCTCAGCAGTCCTGCAATATAAATTCATAATGTTATTTACATTCATCGACCTTCTTCATAAGGTCCATTCACATCATACATTCACATTTTCATCATGCTTTAGCATGGTAATTCTTGTATTAGGATTAATTACA
>ML783708.1:89766-102027 GCA_009831015.1 Picea engelmannii
TGAGCACATGGTTGAAGAAATGTTAGAGGCTGACATTATTAGACCTAGCCGATTCCCAAAACATTGAAGAATCTTAGAGGATTTTTGGGTTTGACAGGTTACTACCGCAAGTTTGTTTAGCGCTATGGAAGAATAGCAACACCTTTAATGACACTAACTAATAAGGATGCATTTTCATGGACTTCAAACGCAACTAAATCTTTTGAACAACTTAAAGAGGTGATGTGCAAAGCTCCTATCTTGACCACTCCAGACTTCACAAAAACCTTTATTGTGGAATGTGATGCCTCTAGAAATGGAATTGGTGCTGTCCTAATGCAAGAAGGAATTTTTTTGAGATGGCCTTAAAACTGATGTTCAAAGGTTTGTGGCAGAATGTTTGGTTTTCCAACAAAATAAGGTGGAAACAATTAAGACCCCAGGTCTTTTACAACCATTAGCCATCCCAAGTCAGCACTGGGAGGAGGTTTCCATGGATTTCATCATAGGGTTACCGAAGTCTGAAGGAAAGAGTGTCATCATAGTGATTTTTGATAGACTAACCAAGTACGCACACTTTTGTGCACTCTCTCATCCCTATGTCATATCTATGTCCCTTTTTCCATTTGACAACAACCAAAAAGAAATTATTCTTTCCTATGGTATTATAAAATTACTCAACAACCCGTAAATATTATCTGGGCAACTCCAACAATGCCCAAGGAAACAAGACAACTTATCAAGCTTCTCTTTCATGCCTCAAACCATTTTTGGTTGACATACATTTTTATCAAGGGAATCCTTTTCTAGATTTGTTGTCATCACTACTTGAGCATATCAAGTCATACCTTATATGGATACCATCCACCTATGGATGTCAATCTGAACCATTGGTCATCTAGAAGTGGTCCAACACTTCCCTTACCACATTCAGGATCAACATTTTAGTAACCATTTTACCTCATTTATAATGAATTTTAATGTCTAATAGCATTTGGACTATTTCCTTAAAGCCCAAATGCAATTTTCGAAGTATGTTACTTAGTAAGTATTTTAATATAGAACTCCAGAGTATCTTTAGATTATAATTAGTCTTGGGTAGAAAGTCCATCTCTTTCCTTTTAAACTTTTGTAGGGGTTCTAGTTGTTTTTCCTATTCTCATTAAAACAAAATATAGGCTATAAATGTAGATCAACCTTAACCATTACACCCAAAATTCTTCCTTCTGTTCAACAACAGTCAGGGACGGAGGTCACTCTCCTCCTCCCACATGAATTTTGGCGGATTAGTTTCCTATCCACCAAGCAAGGGAGGTTGTTGTGATTGCTCGCTCAATCACTCCATATTTTTATAGCTCCTTTTATCCGCTTGATTAGAAAAACATTTCCCAACAATTCCTGTACCCAGAAACAACTTTGTTTCTCAATTTCCTTCAGATCCAGAGAGTTTTACATGCTCTCCCTTTTCAGAAAATGGTCACCAGACCCATTCCTCTTGCTTAGACATGCCCTTAAGTTAATAGGGATACACACTTCCCTAACACAACCATGAAATTTTGAACTTGCTCATGTAATTTCACTTCTTCCATGAGGTTCATTCTCAATCCTCATGACTTCTTTTATTTTACAAAGAAGGATTACCCCAATAGGAAGTTTTTTTTTTCCCCCAGTTATAACAGGTCAATTGGGTTGATCTCGCCTACTCCAATATGGCCTCTAGACATGGAGGATTGTTCTCCCAATTCAAAATCTTTCATTTAATCAACAATTTTAATTAACAAAGGATTCATAATCCCACTTTTTAGGTAATCCCTGCCACCTATTGAGTTCATTTTCCTTCTGGACTCAAGTACTCCTTAAAACAAGTTTATGCCATTTGCATCCAAGTTTTATTATTAATTCCCATCGACACAATCCCACTTTTGTAGGATTGGCTATAATTTCTCCAAAATAAATGATAGGCTTATTTTTCCACAATCTAGCATGATTCAATCTCGTTGGGTAAAATCCCAACTAAATTTTAATCTGCATCCTTCTCCTCAAGGAAATTATGTAGATAGTTTCCATACGACAATAATACTCTCAATACGATAATCTTAGCCTTGGTAAACTAGTCTTATGACTTTTCTCCAACCCATCCAGGCATGTGCTTGAATCATGCTCTGCTAGATAGAGTAGGGCAGGGTGCTCTCTCCCTTAAAGTTTTCTAAGAAAGAAAATTATAATCACTTGACTCTTTCATGAGCCCAAGAAAGCCAAGTGTTGTTTCCCACTCTAATACCACTCTGTCACACACCCAACCACTTAGGTATCCTTTTAAGGGATGGGGTATAAGTTTTTTTCACTTTTTCTCAACCATCTCAAATCCTCTTCCCCAGACCTCCATCATCTTTTGCTCGTTAAGAGACTTCCAACGACTGTAAGTTTATCCAAATCCGATATCTAGACTGAAATTTATGGCCCTTCAAAGTTATTTAAGTCTTTACCAACCAGGGTCTCTCATTTTGATGTGGATCCAAGTGGCTCCCGATCATCTGACATGCCACCTCAACATAGCATACAAAGACTTACCCAACCCGAGGTTGATGCTTATCTAGATATTATAGGCCTATTAATTTAATTAAACATTGCCAATTTGTTCTTTCATTAATCATATTATAATATAACTAATACTTCATAGGAGTACTTAGGAGTATTAATGATCCAAATGGATATTGGTGGCCACCCACCTATTCCAACTCGCTCCTCGTGTTCATTTTTTATTCAACACATCTTTCTGTAATGATTTATAATTGTGAGTTCTACAATTCTGGGGTTGTATGAATCCTCACACATTCTCCATGTGGATACGGTTGGCCTCTCGTCTAATCCAACTGGCTTAATTTGTATGTTTTCATGTCAGCACATCTTGCTGTAATTCCAGGGCTGTTTTGGGGCCCTAAACGTTGTTTTTTTGACTCGGCATAGTAAAAATATAGATAGAGTTAGATTCTTACAATGGTATGTGTAGATCTCTAAAATACCTTTCCAACGAGCTATCACACACCTAAAACTAAAATCGTTTGCAAAAGTTATGACCCTAGGAAGTTAAGGTACCAAATTACACCAACTACCCATAGGGCCCACATGACTTTTGGCGTTTCACCTTCTAGGGTTAGGTTTTTGGATGTATAGGGTTTTGGAAATCATGAGTAATATAAAAAGGGCCTATGGAGCCTCATTTTAATCCATTATGCTCAGACAGATGCGCGTAGAAACCACATCTCTTCTCAGAGATAGCTACCACCATTTGAGCAAGTTTCAGTTCTGTAGTTTTACCGTTTTAGCCTATTTCATTATTTAATATAAGATATTGTTCACTAGATATTTGTGTTATGATTCCTATCTCTGTGTTTATTGTATTCAGTCTGTTAATCAGTTCGTTCTTCTCCTAAACCCGGAACAGTGGTATTAGAGCGATTTTCTCTTCATTTATTTTTCTTCTTGCATGTCCCCGACAAGGTCTAGGTACAAGAAGTTGGGACTTGAACCAATCAAGCCATTACCATATCGGCCGCGCCGAGCCCAAAAAAAAACCATGGGAGATGAAAAGAAAGATGATGGAGCAGGAGATCCTATTAAAATTTTTCTTGAGGAAGCCCTTGCGTGACAAAGGAATGAAATGATGGAAAACTTTGCGTAGATCCTTCGATGGTTGCCCACGAAAGAAGAATATTCATCAAGAAGCCATGAAACCCCCTTCAAGGTACAGGTAAATTTTGATATTCCATTATTTGAAGGACTGATAGATGCGGATGTTGTAGATAAATGGTTGAATCTGCTCGAAGGATATTTTTCAGTCCACAATTTTTTCAATAGGGAAAATATCACTTTTTCACTCCTCAAGGTCGTTCCCCATGTTAAATAATGGTGGGATATTTACTTTGAGAAAAGGGTCGTGGAGGAATATGAAATCTTTGTGGTGGCCCCTACATGGTATTTATTCTAGGACGCCATTAAATAATAGTACTACCCTGTTGGAAGCTACGAGGACCAGTACACTAGATGTACCACCCTATGTCAAGAAAGGGACCAGACAGTACCAGACTTCACCAATAATTTCCATACCCTACGCACCAAATTGGGTATCAAAGATTCTGAGCATCATCTGGTGCTCAAATATCATGGCTACTTGCATAGATACATTCAAAAAGAAATGGAGTTCCTGGACATCGCCTCATTGGGCATGACTTATAGACATGCTATCAATATTGAGCAGAAATTTAAGTAGAAACGGAGAGAGTTTGGATCTGCAAAACCCTCATAGCCGAAGCAAGGTAAGGGCAACTCCAACCCACACAACAAGGGACCAAGTCGATATGTATTCCCTCAGGAAAATCTGTCCATGTCACAATACAAGAAGGGCAATGAGAAGACGAAGAAGGACACGAGAAAATGGTGTGAGTACCATAAAAGTCCTTGGCACAACACCGACGAATGCCGCTCCAAGCAATCCATCTTGGCTGAACTCAAGGCTTTCGAGTCAGAGGCCGATTCTAATTCCAAGTCAAATCCTAAAGGAGGGAAGCAGATTATCGATGCTGAACCCAGTGCCACGGTCGCTACCACAAATTCTGGCCAAGCGAACCATAAGAACCAAAGGAAGGGGAACGTCTCTTTCACTCGCATATGTGGGTCAAGGGGGCTCTGATTCATTTTATTGTCGACATTGGTAGTCAAAAGAATCTGATTTTAGCAGAGTTCGTCAAACAACTGAACCTGCCAATGACACCACACCTGCATCCCTACACCATCGGCTGGATTCGTCAAGGAAGATATCTCCGTGTCGTCTGCCCTACGACATCAAGCCCTTCAAATATGAGGTACTGTGTGTTATTGATCCTCTTGAATTTTGTGATGTTCTTTTAGGACAACCACATTTATGGAAGCTTCATGTTGTGTATGAGTCTAGACCCCGCAGATTTATTATTTCTTTGGGTAGACAATTGTACAGGATCCCAGGGGTGGCACTGCCTACTGCTATTTCCTTAATCTCTGCTAAGCAATGCAGTAAGGTCATTTCACTGACTGAGAAGTTCATCTTCTTCGTGATCCATGCTCACAGTAAGAAGAAGGTCACCGCCACATCTATGACCTCTGTACAATGCCTCTTTGTGCAGCAGAAGCAAGTAGATGAGATCATGGAATAATCCAGAGACATCTTCACCTCACCTATAGGGGTACCGACACACTTCCAAGTCAAGCATCCAATTGATATAAACCCCGACACACCTCTACCTAATGAATTAGTCTATCGATGCTCATTGATGGAAAATGACGAAATTAGGTTTCATATACAAGAGCTTCTTCAAAAGGGGCACATCAGACCCAACTCCTCCTCTTGTGGAAGCCCTATTGTTCTAGTGCAGAAGAAGGACGAGACTTGGTGACTCTGCATTGATTACAGAGCCTTAAAAAAAATCACAGCTAGGAATCACTACCCCATTCCTAGGATTGATGACCTTCTTGACCAACTCAAGGGGGAAAAGTTCTTCAGCAAGATTGACCTGAAGTCTAGCTACCACCAAGTTCCCATCGAACCAACTAATGTATGGAAGACAACCTTCAAGTCTTAAGAAGGTCTCTACAAATGGCTAGTCATGCCCTTTGTCTTAACAAATGCACCATCCACTTTCATGAGGTTGATGGATGATGTATTGAGACCCTTCACCAACTCCTTTGTGGTCGTATATTTGGATGACATCCTCATCTTCAGCAGAATGTGGGAGGAGCACATGCAACATATTTAGTAGGATTTGAGCACTCTGCGGAAGCACAAGCTTTATGCCAACTTGGAAAAATTCTCTTTTGGCATGAACAAGGTCCAATACCTAGGCTACATTGTTGATGAGCATGGGGTACATGTTTATCCAGCTAAGATCCAAGTCATCCATGACTGGCCAACCTTGACCACACTGACCGAGCTCCGAAGCTTCTTGGGACTAGCCAATTTCTACCAATGGTTGGCATTGGGATTCTCCCATATTGCATGGGCCCTCAACGAGGTGACCAAGGGAAGTGGTAGGGCCAAGTTCGTGTGGGGGAAGGAGAAAAAATAAGCATTCAATGATCTGAAACATCACTTGTGCTCAACTCTAGTACTCTCCTTGCCTGATCTTCCACAACCATTTGAGATTGAGACTGATGCATATGACTATACTGTGGGAACAATCCTCACTCAACACAGGCATCCGGTGGCATACCATACTGAGACACTCTCTGATGCTGTCTGAAAATACCCTACCTATGACAAGGAAATTTATTCCATTGTACAAGCCTGTCGTCAATGGAAACATTACATTCTGGGGACAAAGATGATCGTACACACTAATCACAAGCCTCTGTAGTTCATACAGATAAAAGGGAAATTGCAGAATGACCGCCATCGGAAGTGGTCCACCTACCTGCAGCAGTTCCATCTCAACATCAAGTATAAGACATGTATCTCCAATCATGTCTATGACTGCCTCAATCGGCCTCTTGTGGCCGCACTCACCACTGTGCTCCATTCCTGTGGACATGAAACATCAGAGTGGCCCCAACTTTACCAGCAAGATCTAGACTTCACCACCACATATCATCTCTTGGGTATAGGAGCCATTGTCACTGATTTTTACATTCATGATGAAATCTTATGCCACCTAGGGAATCTCTATGTTCCTACAAGCGAGCGTGAAAAGATGATTTGGGAATCCCACTACAGTCGGGTGGCAGGCCATTTTAGCGTAGAGAAAACTGTGGCCATTCTTCAGAAACATTTTTATTGGCCAAAACTTCGACATGACATCAGCAAGTATATCAGGTCTTGCATTGCCTATGCCATTTCCAAGCCAACCATCAAGAAGCAAGGCCTATACACCCCTCTTCCTTTTCTCGAGAAGCCATGGGAATCCATCTCCATGGATTACATGTCTGGTTTGTCGTCCACCAAGCAAAACAATGACTGTGTGTTTGTGGTCGTTGATCAATTTTTGAAGATGGACATCCTCACAGCCTGTAAGAAGAATGTCACATCGGAAGATACTGCCAAGCTCTTCTTCGAACAAGTTTGGGTCCACTTTGGAATACCACAGACCATCATCTCCGACCGAGACAACAATTTCCTCAACACCTTTTGGTCGAGTCTCTGGTCTCTGTTGGACACCAAGCTCACAAAATCCACTGCTTTCCACCCCCAAACCGATGGCCAAATCGAGGTCTTCAATCAGATGATTGTGCACATCCTGCGCACGTACAATTCTAAGCATCCCAAAAAATGGGACGAGGGTCTCCCATATTTCCAACACAGTTACAACAGGGATCTCCATAGTTCCATCGACCATAGCCCATTTCAGGTGGGTCTGGGATTCCAACCCTTGGGACCCATTTATGTTTCACTTCTTCTTTCCACCACATAGATAGACTCTTCCAATGATCAGTCTGCGATCGACAAAGCCACCAGATTCATTGAGCAGATTCAACACATCCGCCAACTGGTCCAAGATATTTTGCAGAAATCCAATGCTAAGTACAAGCAACGCCATGATCAACACAGGGTACCACACCATTTTTAGGTTGGAGACAAATTCTGGTTACATTTACAGAAGGAGCGTCCACTGGGCCCCATCAGAAGCTTCTACCACTTCGTTATGGGCCTTACACTATCACCAAGGTTGTGGGTAGAAATGATTTTGAGCTCAACACTCCACCCTTCCTTGGTCTGCATCCAATATTCAATGTGTAACTCCTTCGGCCATATTTTCCATCGTTATTGGACACCTCTGAGATCATCGAACTGTTGACACAAATAGAGATCAACCCTGACTACATGGAAAAATCATCCACCAATCAGATAGTGGACACACGGGTCAAGGGCACTTGCCAACAACGGATCCATCTTTATCGAGTTGTCAAGGCAGGAAAATCCTACACCAAAGCAAGTGGCTCACCCAGGGCCAAATCCAGTAGACGTTTCCTCACTTGATGGGGGAAATAAATGCAATGGAGACCATTGCTTCCTAAGGGGGGAGGATTGATCAAGATGGATATTGGTTGCCACACACCTATTCCAATTGGCTCCTCGTTTCCATTTTTTATTCAACACATATTTCTGTAATGCTTTACAATGTGAGTTCTACACTTCTGGGGCTATCTGAAGCCTCACACATTCTCCAGGTGGACACGGGTGGCCTCTCACCTAATCCAACTGGATTAATTTGTATGTTTTCATGTTAGCACATCTTGCTATACTTCCATGGTTGTTTTGGGGTCCTAAACGTTTTTTTTTTGACTCGCCACAGTTAGAATGTAGACGTAGTCAGAGTTTGATGAAGGAATGTGTATATCTCTGAAAGACATTTCCAATGAGCTATCACGTGCCTAAAACGGAGGTCGTATGCCAAAGTTAAGACCCTAGGAAGTTGAGGTACCAAATTACACCAACTTACCCATATGGCCCACATGACTTTTGGCATTTCACCTTCTAGGGTTAGGTTTTTGGATGTCTAGGGTTTTGGCATTCATGAGTAATATGAAAAGGGCCTATGGAGCCTCATTTTAATCGATTATTCTCAGATGAATGTGTGTAGCAACCACATCTCTCCTCAGAGATAGTAAACACCATTCAAGCAAGTTTCAGTTATGTAGTTTTACAGTTTTAGCCTATTTCATTATTTAATAGAAGATATTGTTCATTGGATATTTTTGTTATGCCTCCTATCTCTGTGTTTATTGTATTTAGTCTGTTAATTAGTTCGTTCTGATCCTAAACACGGATCAATTAATTTCGATAAGCATCTAAGTCTCCGGACTTTGGCGAAAGATCGTCCTCATGCTCTTATAAATACACCCCAAAAGTCTCGAGTTCCAAAGTTACGAAGAGGGTCCCACTTAGTTAATTAATTATATTTAAATTATTCTTACAGCTTGCAGGAGCGAGAAAATAAATCCGGGCCTTTAGTCCTTTCGACTTATCTAATATACCACTCCAAACCTCCGGAGTTCCAAAAACTCGGACTCTCGAAGGGTCCACACTCACACGTGGTGGCGTGTTAAATGAAGAGGCAGGGATAGGTAGGTCTGGGCCTTCAATCGGTTAGCCCCAACATTCTAGCATCCCAATTTTCTTGAAGTCCCAAACTCCCGATGCCCCAGATATTCCACCAGCTATTAGGCCAAACGAGCATGTGCCAGGGGGTTGAAACACGATAAAGGTCATAGATGACACATGGCCCTATCAATGGGAGACACATGTCACATTCCAATTGGCATATAAGGTCTGTAAAAATCACAAATCAAGGTGACACATGGCATGCCGAACATGGGTCCATGTCACCCTAGATGACGTCAGCGTGCTACGTCACTCCAGACTGATAGCCTCCGAGAGCCTCCAGCCTCTCGTACCTGCAAAATTTCCTGAAGCTCCGAAGTTCGAAATCTCGCCAGTAACCTCCCAATACAGTTTAATCCCATGGTCAAGATAGGTCCACTTAGATCCATAGATCTACGACTTCCATTGCTTCGCGACTTCGACGTTCAGGGGTTTGGATGTTTAGTTTCCTTTTTACTCCTAGAGTGGCCAACGTCAGACTGACCATGGTCTAGATCCAATGGTTAAGAGAGATCTCGAAGGATCCTCAGATCTATGGTCCTCGTCGCTTCGCGAATTCGATGTTTGGGGGTTTGGCTGTTTAGTTTCCTTTTTACTCCCAGAGTGGTCAGAGCTGGAATGACCATGGTCTATATCAAACAGTGAAGAGAGGTCTCGAAGCATCCTTGGATCGACGGTCCTCGTTGCTTCATGAATTCAACGTTCGAGGGTTTGGCTATTTAGTTTCCTTTTTACTCCCGAAGTTGATCAACGCCGAATAATCATAGCATCCATCCAACGGTCAGAGGAGATCCTGAATATCCTTAGATCTACGGTTCGTGTTACTTTTCCACTGAGAAGTTGATCAAGGTTTAATGATGGGACAACTGCCACGATCATAGTTAAGGAAACAACCAAATGTCAGTCAACTTCTTTGGTAACCGTACCAACAAGTTTCCTTCGATTAGTTTTGCATGTGGTAAATTTATAACATCCCGAAGCTCTGGAGTCCCAAAGTCCCGAAGCCAAGATAACTTAGCTCCTTTCGGACCTAGCAAAGGGTTCCAAGGTCCTAGTCATATGGGTTCCCTGACAAGTTTCTGGGCTACACGCTCAAATATTAGTTGTGATTTGGTTAGGGTCGTGGTCATGAGCCCTCAGTCAAACAGACGAGTGGTTTGAAGGAGGCACCCTCCATCCACATAATTCAAATTTAGTAACATGCAAAGTTAAATTCGAGGGGTCGACAGGACTAAAGAGTTCCAACGAAGTTTTCCCCGATTCTTACATTACAAAATCAATCCTTGGGAAAATTCCCTTAAGGATTTTCCAACCAACACATAAACCATAATCTTATTCCTAATTTCATTTGAAGACCCATTTATAATAGTTCTCTTTCTATTAAGCAGAGGAAAACATAAACCATTCAAATGCAGGGGTTCACAGAAGAGCAATAAGAATTACTAATATTAATCATGCAATGCAAATTTTAGTCATAGACACAAACATACAACCACTCATTTCAATTGTAGTACACAGGGTATATGAAATAATTATCTATTACAGTCGATCACCGACCAATTGACTGTGGGTGTTCTCCTTTCCACCCAACCGTAGGCTCAGAGGAATTAATTCTTAGCGCTCTGGCCACCCCCGTGCCAAGTCATGATATCACTAGGGAACTTTTGAAATTTCTCAGAGATCCTTTCT
Source organism: Picea engelmannii (assembly GCA_009831015.1). Classification (NCBI taxonomy): domain Eukaryota; kingdom Viridiplantae; phylum Streptophyta; class Pinopsida; order Pinales; family Pinaceae; genus Picea; species Picea engelmannii. The sequence continues at coordinate 100,562 of ML783708.1, forward strand.
CTGTCACACCCTCTACAAGGTTTATCAGATACTCCCTCAACATCAAGCTCATGACCTTCTTCTCAGGTCATGTTTTCTGCAAACTCTCAGAGATAATTTCTCTTGTTCTCTCATCTTAACCAGAACAACTTAATACTTCAGTTCTTCTTCAGAACCCCAGCGCCTCGTGCATTCTCCTCTTTTATCTCTGCATATCTAGGTATCACACCCCCCTATGGGCATGGTCTCCTTTTTGTTTGCTTTCATGTGTATTCTTGCATGCCTATTTCTCCCGAGGAAGGTTCTAGACTTGTCCTCTTCCTTTTGTCAGAAGGAACTCGGGTCAATCCGGGCCTGCAGGAAACTGCACTCTGTGGTACTTTAGACTAAGAATTTTCTTTCTCCTCAGCTAGAGCCTCCATGCTTCCATTCATTGAGGTAGTTGATTGTTCAACCATTAGTCCTTTTCTCATTAACTGATTTTTTCTTGGGATCAACATGAGGCTTATTATTTCAACAAAGAGAATTTGGGGTCATTTTGACATAATGAATCCTCTCTACCGTTTCCTCACTCTTTCCTCTATTAGAAAAATAGGACCGCAGAGCAATAAAATAAAACAAATGCAGAAACAAAACACAGAAGATACACAATACAAGAGAGACATAGATTTACATGGTTCACCCAGTGTGGGCTACGTCCACCAGAGAAATTGCCAGGTCCTTTATTTATTATTATCTAGCAAAATGAAGGGATACAACCTACAACAAAACCCGCTATAACTTCCTCTTCTTTCTCTCACAGTCTCCTCTCTCAAAATACAATACTTGCCAACATACATAGCCGCAATACATTTCCCTCATAAAAGAGGGTTGCCTTCTAGAGAAAAAAACCCTATCATAATCTCTATCGTTAGATCTGCGACCTTATAATGAACGGTCCAGATTTACAATGAAATTACAATATACTTTTACAAGGCAATTTTTTCTTCGAAGGATTCGCCCCCGAACCCTCGCTTTCCCCCAGACCCCCCAGCTGGGGGGATAGCCCCCCCGGACCCCGCAGAGGGGGTACCCCCCCTCTGCACTCCCCCGCATGGAAGAGTGTACATACTTTTGGGGTGTAAATACTTCATGGGGTATAAACATGACTGAAAGTAAAAGACCTCTAAATCAGGAAGATAATCAGGCTCCACAACCAATAATCTCCCACTTGGAGACTGATCTCAACAACTCCACCGTTGTTGTATATGCTGGACTCTGAACCTTCTTGGACCTGGAAAATTTCTCATCTTCATCTTCATTCTTGAAGACCGACTGAAACTGAGCAAGAACTCAGTTTCTCCTTGGTTACTCCCTTTGTTAACATGTCTGCAAGATTCTGGCTAGTGTGTATCTTTTCCAGCTTCAATTGTCCATCTTCCAAGGCGGATCGTATGAAGTGGTACCTCAAATATATATGCTTAGTCTTCGAATGGAAGGCTGAGTTC
>ML783708.1:112874-139986 GCA_009831015.1 Picea engelmannii
TTTTGCATGCATTAATTTTCAAGAAATTTTAACATTAGATGGTATTTATTTTTACTATCAATTGTATATTGATTCCCCATTGTTATTGATATACCTAGCCTGATCAACAAAACTCCCTAGAGAGATCACCCCATAGTTTTTTTTGTTGAATATAGATCCACTAACTTGGATATCCAACGATCTTCAAGTTGTCAACCATTACGATGCTCACCTATATTTCTAGGGATTTTCGGGGAAGTAAGTTTTTCTTCCATACAACCTATTTCATAAAAACGTTAACATATAAATTATTATATTCTACTATGATGACAAGGTGAAAAACAAATATTCTTTTTTTTTGTATTTTCTTTTGTGATTTTCCATTGATTATATAGATTTTTTTTTTTTAATCTATACATTATTTCTTATTTATGGTGCAGGTGTTTTTTTTAGACCCATTAAAATCATTACAAACCCCAAAATATGGTCGAAATATTAAAAAGAATGTAAATGAAACAGATCAAATGCTACAACCATATTCACATTCATTGTGGAAAAATCCCCTTTCTACATAAATGATGGTGGAAATGCAACTCTATTAGAAATGCACCATAAATCACATTATCTTCAACCATTACAATATCCACCTCCACTTCAAGAAAAAATAGGAGAGGTAAGTTCTATATCATATACCCATATTTTCATTATATCAATATCAATTTCGATATTTATTGATAATGTTGTAACTTTTACAGAAGACAAAAAAGGTGAATGATTTTGCCATGGTTAAAAGGACAAGAATCACACCAAAGGAATTGAAAGCATGTGGGTTCAAGTCTCACAAATAATACATAGAACATATATGCTCAACCGATATTTATCTCACAAAACCCAATAGGTTTGCTACCTTGAAGTTTAAACAATGCACCAAGTTTAAATAACATGGACTACAAATTTATAACTTTGATCATTGTTTTGTATAAATAGGGGCTACTTACAAAGACATGAAAGTATTTAGGCCTACTAGGAATGAGTCTTTACATAGTTCCAATAAATGAGCTTTCTTGTATTTTGTTTTATGTTTTGAATCTCAATTGTTTTCGTATATACAACACAATAAAAAGTTTGGTTTTATGGAAAACACTATTATTTAAATATATAAAACATTGCAGCCTAGCCTCTCCAATATAGGAAGGAGTTTCATTTTTTACACACAATTTATGTGCCCTACTTTATATATTCTAATTTCTACAAGAAATTAATATATGTTTGTTGCTAATTTTGGAATATGTTAATATAAAAACTTATATTCTAAATATACAAGTTTAAACATAAATGCTTCAAGATTATGAAAAACTAAATGAATAGAAACATAGCCTTCTATTTTGTCCATAAAATCCAATTTTAATTTAAAATTTATAAAATATAATATAATAATACAAATATTTCACATTGTTGTTGATACCAGAAGAGTTTCATTTTTTTTTCACCCACTTTATATACCCTGTTTTATATAGTTTAATCTCATAAAAAAATTAATATATCTTTGTTGATAATTATGAAATATAATAATGTAGATAACTTATATTCTAAATAAACAATAAACATATACACTTCTATATTATGGAAAACAAAATGAATATAAAAGTGGACCTTTGCTCTTTTCAATCAATGCAATATCTTGATTGCAATTTTTAAGTACTAGGTAAATGGGCATGTTTAGAATTTGAAGAGAAAATATTAATTATGACATATATCCATTATACTTTATAATTAATTTTGTATATTTTTTATTATACTCTTTTAAAATTTATATTTCCATGTTAGAAACTTAATAATTTCATAGTTTTATAATCTTTAATAAAAAAATAAAATATTTTAATATTATTATATATGATTTTTTAATTTTTTAATAAAAAACACTTTTAAAAATGAAAGATAAAAAATTATTAATAAATTACAAAATAAAAAATAAAAAATCTTTTATATTTTTAACTCTTCCCTACCACATCAAACATTACAAATAACAAAGTGAGAGATATTCTCACACACACACATATATATATATATATATATATATATATAAAAGTTAAAAATTTCAATTTGACAATTGAAAGAAAGTTACAAGATTGTAGAATTTAAAAATTAAAAAAATTGTTAGATTAAAAAATGTGGCATATGAATTACTAAAGTACATGAAATTTACCATTTATTCCAAACATATAAAAAGAAAATCAATAAATTTTCATAAAATTATAAATAAGGATCACAACAAAACCATGGTAAAGAAATAATAAATGCATTCAAACTATAAACTTAACTTATAATCAAAATCAATTATCCTAAAAAGATAAGGTTTGTGTTTTATTCAAAGCATGCAAAGATAAAGTAATGAAATTTAATAAATTTTAAATAAATGAACCATGAACACTATGAATTTATAAATTTATAAGCACAAAACCATGACAATTTTAAATTTCAACCTCTACAATTCCGATAAAAATGTAGTAAAGGCTATTGGTGTTTATATTTAAAAATATATTAATGATTTTTTTATAAATAATATTAACATAATTTTAAAATTTTATTTAGTTAAAAATATTAAATTAATATATAATTTTTATATCAAACTAATATATAATTTCTATATTATATTAAGCCAACTTCTGTAAGTGCACATTTATGAAAGTTGGCTTCCGTATATGCACATTTACGGAAATTGTCTTCCATAAATGCGCATTTACGGAAGTGGCTTCCATACATGCGCATTAGCGAAAGTTGGTTTCTGTACATGCGCATTTACGGAAGTTGGCTTCCGTAAATGCACATATATGGAAGTGGTCAACTTCCATATATGAACATATATGAAAGTGGTCAACTTCCGCATATGTGCATATACGAAAGTGGTCAACTTCCTTATGGAAGTTGGTCAACTTACGTATATGCGCTCTTCCACATATGCACACTTCTGTAAATGTACATATACGAAATCTAGCTTTTGCGCATATATGGAAGCCAACCATTTCCGTATATGTGCATATATGGAAACTAACCACTTTCGTATATGCACATATACGAAAGCTGACTTCCGCAAATGCGTTTTTGTAAATGCACATATATGGAAGCCAACTTCTGCGCATATACATAAACCAACCACTTCCGTATAAGCGCATATACAGAAGCTGACCACTTTCGTATATGCGCATATACAAAAGTTGACTTCCGTAAATGCGCATTTATGGAAGTTGACTTCCATAAATGCACATTTACGGAAGCCGACTTCCATAAATATGCATTTACGGAAGTGGCTTCCGTATATGCACATTAGCGGAAGTTGGCTTCCATATATGCGCATTTACAGAAGACAACTTCCATAAATGCGCATTTACAAAAGTGGTCAATTTCCATATATGTGCATATACGGAAGTGGTCAGCTTGTATATGCACATATATGAAAGTGGTTAGCTTCCTTATGGAGGTTGGCCAACTTTCGTATGTGCACATTTACGGAGGTCAGCTTCTGAATATGTGCGCTTCCACATATGCACGCTTCTGTAAATGCGCATATACGGAAGCCAACTTTTGTGCATACACGAAATCCAACCACTTATGTATATGCTCATATAAAAAAGTTGGCCACTTTTGTTTATGTGCATATACGAAAGCCAACTTTTGTAAATGATTATTTGTAGAAGTTGGCTTTCGTAAATGCGCATTTATGGAAGTCAACTTCCGTAAAAGCACATTTACGGAAGCCGACTTCCATAAATGTGTATTTACAGAAGTGGCTTCCATATATGCGCATTAGCAGAAGTTGACTTACATATATGTGCATTTACGGAAGCCAAGGCTTCCGTAAATGCTCATATATGGAAGTGGTCAACTTCCTTGTATGCACATATATAGAAGATGACCACTTCTGTATATGTGCATATACAAAAGTGGTCATATTCCTTATAGAGGTTGGCCAACTTTCGTTTATGCGCATTTACTGAGGTTGGCTTCTATATATGCACACTTCCACATATGCCAATTTGCAGACAACGACTTCTATATATGTGCATATATGGAATCCACTTCCATAAATGCACATTTACGGAAGTCGGCTTTTGTAAATGCGCATTTATGGAAGTCATCTTCTGTAAATGCGCATTTACGAAAGTTGGCCAACCTCCATAAGGAAGTTGACCACTTCTGTATATGTGCATATACAGAAGATGACCACTTCCATATATGCGCATTTACGGAAGCCGACTTCCATAAATTCACATTTATGGAAGTGGATTTCGTATATGTGCATTTGCAGAAGTTGGCTTCTATAAATTCACATTTATGGAAGTTGGCTTTCATATATGTGCATTTATGGAAGCTGACTTTCGTAAATGCACATTTATGGAAGTGGCTTCCGTATATGTGCATTTGTGAAAGTTGGCTTCCGTGTATGCGCATTTACGGAAGTGGTCAACTTCTGTATATGCACATATAGGAAGTGGTGAAATTCTTTATGGAGGTTGGTCAAATTTTGTATATGTGCATTTACAGAGGTTGGATTCTGTATATGTGCACTTTCGTATATGCGCATATACAAAAGCCAACTTCTGTGCACGTACAAAATCCAACTTTTTCACACATACATAAGCCAACTTTCATATATTCACATATACGGAAGCCACTTCCATAAATTTTCACATGCACATACATGGAAGTGGCTTTTGTATATGCACATATATAGAAGCCAACTTCCATAAATGTGCATATACAAAATCCACTTCCATAAATGCACATTTACGGAAGTCGGCTTTCGTAAACATTTACGAAAGTTGGCTTCTGTATATGTGCATTTACGAAAGTGGTCTCTTTGGTATATGCGCATTTGTTGAAGTTGGACAAGCTCCATAAGGAAGCTGACCACTTCCATATATCTGCATATACAGAAGCTGACCACTTCCATATATGCACATACAGGGAAGCCAACTTCCGTTTATGCGCATTTTCAAAAGTCAGCTTCCATAAATGCGCATTTACGAAACTCAATTTCCGTAAATGTGCATTTACAGAAGTCGACTTTCGTAAATGTGCATTTATGTAAGTGGCTTCCATATATGAACATTAGAAAAAGTTGGCTTTTGTATATCCACATTTATGAAGTTGGCTTCCGAATATGCGCATATACAAAAGTGGTCAACTTTCGTATATGCACATATACAAAAGTGGTCAGCTTCTGTATATGCGCATATACAGAAGTGGTCAACTTGCTTATGGAGGTTGGCCAAATTCCGTATATGTGCATTTACGAAGGTTGGCTTCTATATATTCATGCTTCTACATATACATGCTCTCATAAATGTGCATATACGGAATCCAAATTCTATATATGTGCATATACAAATGTCAACTTCCACAAATGCGTATATATGGAAGTAGAATCCTATAAATGCACATTTATGGAAGTGGTTTCCGTAAATGCGCATTTACAAAGTACTTCCGTAAATGCGCATTTACGAAAGTACTTCCGTAAATGCACATTTACGAAAGTACTTCTGTAAATGCACATATACCACTTCCGTATATGCACATATATGGAAGCCACTTCCATAAATGTGCATTTACGGAAGTCGACTTTTATAAATGTGAATTTATGGAAGTTGAATTTCGTAAATGCGCATTTACGGAAGCTGACTTCCATAAATGCGCATTTATGGAATTGGTTTTCGTATATGTGCATTTGCAGAAGTTGGCCAACCTCCATAAGGAATCTGACCACTTCTGTATATGTGCATATACAAAAGCTAACCACTTCATGTACATATAGGGAAGCTACTTCCATAAATGAGCATTTACAGAAGTTAGCTTCTGTAAATGTGCATCTACGAAAGCCGACTTCCATAAATGCACATTTACAAAAGCTGACTTCCGTAAACTTCTGTAAATGCGCATTTACAAAAAGCTCACTTCCGTAAACTTTCATATATGCGCATTTACAAAATGTGAATTTTGTAAATGTACATTTATGGAACCCGCTTCTGTATATGCACATTTTTTGAAGTTGGAAAACCTCCATAAGGAAGATGACCACTTCCGTATATGTGCATATACAGAAGCTGACCACTTCCATATATGCACATATACTGAACCCAACTTTCGTAAATGTACTTTTACGGAAGTCGACTTCTGTAAGTGCGCATTTACAGAAGCATACTTCCATAAATGCACATTTATGGAAGTGGATTTTGTATATACACATTAGCGAAAGCTGGCTTCCGTATATACACATTTACAGAAGTTGGTTTCTGTATATGCACGCTTCCACATATGCATGCTTCAATATAAAATCAACCACATAAACCTTGTTGTAGAGTTTTACATTTTAGATTGCTTGGTTTAAATATACCTATTATATAGAAGATAACAATAATTACCTAAAAATACATTTAAATATATATTTATATGATAATAAAAACAATAGGAGGGCCTATAGCTCAATGCTACAAATGTGTATAGTATATTTTTATTGGGTGTGCGAGGAAAATATGTATCTAATTAATAAAGAACTCCTTACACACCCAAGAAAAATATATTGTGGAGACGTGCACCATTCAATTACACAACAATCTTATTAATTTTTTTATTATATATAAATCATAAGTGCATGTATCACGAGGCTACTAGTGCATTTAAAAAAAGGATATTAATATTCATTATGTAGAAGCCAGATTACCTATTAAATTTTAAAATAGATAATTATAAATATAGCAATATAGGTTATAAAAACTTAATAAAATGGTTATTAAGGATACAATGCAAATGTATGTCATGGAAAAGATCTCTAAGTTAGAATAATGCTTACATTTAGTGGAGATTGCATATAATACCAATAGATCATTGGAAATAAATCCATTAATTGAGGATTTTGTATGGATAAAAATGCAACAGTTCAATAATTTGGGACAACATAGCAAGTAATATCACACTTGCTATTAAGTAGGATCCCACGTACAAGTCCCCAATATTGAATAATTAGTTACCTAAATTATTTTTCTTATTCAAAGTGGACATAAAATTGTGATGTCATCACGATGTAACGATAAAATATATGTTAATATACAATGTATATAAAATGGCTTTTAGGAATAAGAAGGAACTATGATATGGACAATGGTTAAAGTAGTATGAGACAAAAACATARTTTTGAAAAAATTCATCCAAATCCTTTCATSACGTCGTTGTATCSAATCCCATGGTACTCCTGTARACCACAAACAAAAAKTGTATTATTAGTAATATTTAGACTAYGTGACATAATTTACAAAATCAAACCAACAATATTGTCTTTGTTTCACAATGAAAATATTTGGGAAGGATTTCATAACTCWTTTATTATTTAATRTACATGCTAAAATAATATGTGCTTCATGTCARTTATCAYATGACTACTTTTCGAMAACTTTAATGTTAAATTTACCTTTCATCAAGCCTCATATATTCAAATATGGAAGTAATGGAACAATTGACATGTATGTGCTAATTTCTTGGATCGCTATATCATTTGGTTCAACTTACAACATAAACCATTAAAATGAAATAAGTTTAGTGTTCATTGTAAGACACAATGCACTAAATATTTAATTAGACAAACTTTAACTAAACTATATAAATATTTTTACAACTATCTTTTGTTGAAAGAATTTAAAAAAATGTACCCGTGTTACCCTCAACAATGTTGAAGTTACTTCACACACACCTAGGATTTCTTTTTCCTAAGGTTTTTCCTTGTTTATTAGTCATTATTAGTCATTTATCCAGTCTCCTATTTTTTAGGAGAGAATATTCCACCTGAAGAATATTCTCTTTAGTTGACACTTCAATTTGACTAGTTGAGTTAAGTCTAGATGTTGCATTGGTTTTATCACCATGCAACATTGGGATCATCACCATGCCATTGTGCACTTGCCTTGGGATCATCACTAGACTGGTGCATTACCCTTGATTCCTTGATCTACTCCTCACTACACTATGTTTAGTCAGTTAACTGAAGACTGGTTGACTAGTTAACTCAGCTAGGTGGCAGTTCACTCTCGTAACTTCCTGAGAGACTAGACTAGGTGGCAGTTCACTCTCATAACTACTGGTGTGTGTCCAAATCACTCTATACCACCACTATGGTGTATTGGTTCTCCCCCAGTGTGCATTTATTGAGTTATACGTACTATAAATGTGTAAATTATTCATTATTCATTACGGTTAATGAGAATTCTTCTATTCTTTCTCTCCTTCTTCTTCTTTCTCAATTTATCTCTGCAAATGTGTGTAGTATTTTATAGATATATCTATTTTGTGTAGGTTCAACACATTTACATGGTATCAGAGCCGACAAACTGCTAAGCAAAATCTACACTAAAGTTTTTTGCAGGTACAAAAGATTGAAGACAACAGAAAGATGGATTTCCAAAAAGAATTCATTCTTACACCTTACAACTACTTTGCATGGAAGGAGAACATAGCCATACATATCTGAACTAGAGGATTATACAATTTAACCTTGAATACAAATACATAACTGACATCATCCATAGAAAAATCCAAGTATTTAAATCGCATGGATGAGGTACTCGAAACAATTTGCAATCTTATTTCTCCCGATCTCCTTTTTCACATATCTTCCTATACGATTCCCAATGAAGCCTGGACCACCTTGGAAGGGCTCTTTGGAAAATAGGATTAGATGAGGGGACACATGCTGGAGGTGGAATTTCTCACATTGGATCTAAAAATCTTCGACAATATCCAAGATTTCTTTACAAAATCCAAGGATTTACTGTCGCAACTCAAAGCTTGTGGGGTTGATAAATCTAAGGAGGAGAAACAAATGGTTCTAACCATTCTCTCCAAACTTGGTCCTGAATTCTCTGTATTCGGATCCACATTCCATTCTGTCATATTCTCCTTTAGAGCCACCTGGAAGATGCCTTCTCTTGAGAACTTTATCGAATCCATGACACAAGAGCAAACCAAGGTCATCAACATGGGAAAAATCAAAGGCCCAAAGGCGCATGCACTCACTGGGAAAGATGGCAGCCATAAATATCAGAAATATAAATATAAAGGCAAAAGGAAATCTCATGCACATCTGAAGAAGGAAGGGTACACAAAAACCTTCATTGATGTCTCCAGATCCAAAGGGGAAAAGCGAAGAAAAGGGGAGAAATGCACTGTGTCACAAAGGATTCCAACTAGAATCTGCATGCATGCAAAAAAAAAAAGATCTAATGACTCAAATTCTTCAACAAAACATCCTTGGATATCGCATTCCCGAGTGTGCTAAGAAGAAGAAGCCAGAAGATCAAAATCCCAAGAAAGACATTTCTAGCCATGCCTTGATTGCCGTCAACTCCTCTCCCAATGCTTGGATCGTATATTCAGGAGGATCACATCACATGGATGCCTCAAAAGTAGTATATTCTTTATTAGATTCATGAAAATTTCCTCCTATTCTGATGGGGGACAACTCTTATGTCGAAGTCACCGACAAAGGAAGGATTGAAATCACCAATGGAAGCTTCGAGAATGTGTTGTACGTTCCCAAAATTTCCGTCAACCTTCTCTCTGTGTATCAGATGACAAATTCTGGCACTGTAAATATATTCGTATTCACACCAAATTTCGTGGACATCTACGACATGCAAACCAACTCCAGGGTTTCTACCGGTGAGGTAAATCATCAGTCTAGATTGTATACATTTTCTAAATTCATTGAACCTGATTATGCTTTACTACTTACACATGATGATGAAAGTAGTAGGATATGGCACAAAAGGTTTGGAAATTTTAATTTCAGATACATGCAAGACTTTAGCAAGAAAATATTGGTTGATGGCCTACCAAACATCAATTTCTCCAAGGGAGTATGTGAGGGATGTGTTCTCAGAAAACACCCTCAAGCGAAATTCGACAAAGGAAAGTCTCAGAGAGCTTTCGCGCCTTTAGATATGATCCATAGTGACCTCATGGGTCCTTTTCCACATCCATCGATCAACAAAGAGAGGTTTGTTCTCATTTTTGTTGATGATTTCTCATGTTTTACATGGATCTAATTTCTTAGGCAAAAATCCGAGGTCTTTCAACACCTCAAAGATTTCAAAGCCCTGGTTGAGACACAGTCCGGAAAGAATATCAAAGTCCTCTGAACTGATAAAGGGGGAGAGTATGTAAATCATAAGATCCATAATATTTTCCATGAGGTGGGGATTCAGTTGCAACACACAGTTCCCTATACTCCGTAGAAAAACAGAGTTGGTAAGCAAAAAAAACAGATCTCTAAAGGAGATGGCATCTTGCATGTTGCATGAAAAGTCATTACCATGAAGACTATGGGTCGAAGAACTTAATTGTGCAACATACATACAAAATAGATATCCCCATATATCTGTGAAGGATAAGACCCCCTACGAGGCTTGGAGAGGCCTCAAACCAGAAGTGACCCACTTTCGTATTTTCGGTTCACGCACATGGGCTCAGATTCCCTCTGAAAAGAGGAAGGCACTTGATCCACAGAGCACTAAGTGTATTTTTGTTGGATACCCTGACAATGTGAAGGGATATAGGCTTATTGATATTTCCTCAGACTGACTCACCATTGAGCGTAGTGTCCAATTCGAGGAAAGTGTCTCTCATGTAACTCAACAACCACATGCAGACACCTTCATTCTTCCACCTATCCGAGATGATGATCATGCACATGCCGACTCTTCTTCAAACGAGAGTTTTGATTCATAGGACTCATATGATTCAGATTCAAAGTTAGTACAATCAGATGTAGAGTCAGAGAATACATATGTAGTTGTAGAGACAGAACAGAGGCCCAAGTGGGCACAGACTAATCTTAAGGATACAGGGGATCTTGTTGGTGATCTAACCGATACTAGGAGGACTCGATCTAATTTCAAGGAGACTCTTTTTTCACTCACTTCCACTAAACAATTTCCCTCTATGCATCTTTTCTTGGTTCAGTCTTCATATCCACAGTCTTATGACGAGGCTGTTGGAAATCCCTTTTGGGAATCCGCCATGCAGGAGGAGTACAATTCCCTCCTCGAGAACCAGAGTTGGGATCTGGTTCCCCTTCCTTCTAGGAGGAAACTTGTCAGATGCAGATGGGTCTACAGGATCAAGAGCGCAGTGGATGGAAAGATTAGCATATACAAAGCTAGGCTTGTTGCCAAAGGATTTCAACAGGTTCATGGTATTGACTATGATGAGACCTTCGCTCTAGTAGCGAAGATGGATTCCATATGATTGGCACTTGCCATTGCGACAACCAAGGGATGGTAAGTCCATCAGATGGACGTGAAGAATGCATTTCTTCATGGTGATCTCTCTAAGGAGATCTACATGGAGAAACCCCAGGGATTTATGCAGGACTCATCTTTGGTATGTCGACTGAAGAAGTCCCTTTATGGCCTTAAGCAAGCTCCGAGGGCATGGTATGCCAAGATGGACTCCTATCTGTTGTCACAGAATTTTTTACATTGTAAATCATACCCAAATGTTTACATGCTCAAGACAACTGATTCACTTCTACTCTTAGTTCTGTATGTTGATGATTTGTTGATAACCGGTTGCTCGAATTCAACAATTGTTGCAGTCAAGAGGATTCTACATGACAAGTTTTTTATGATGAACATGGGTCCGCTACACTTCTTCCTTGGACTCAAGATCAGTCAGGATGCATCAGGCATAAAAATGTCTCAGGCCAAGTATGCATTGTTGGGCACTTTAATTGTCTAATTGAATAGAAAATCAAAGTGTTCAATATAAATTGTCAACCCAGGGAAGTTTGTTATTTCAAGATAATTGTGCACAGTATATGCTAGATTATGAAAGAATCTCTAATATAATTGTAGCAGGGAAGTAAAAAACAAACAAACATTATCACTGACACAGTTGTGCTGATACAGCTGGAGTTCTATAGATTTGAAATCATAATTGCAACCTAAACTGATGAATGTATAAGAACCCTGGATTGCCTACTCTAATCTAACTTTCTAATTTACTTTTGCAGGAAGAAATTCTATACTATTTGCAGAAAGGAAATCTACTTATTGCAAGAAGGTACTTCACACTTTTATTTCTCCGAAACAAGATTTTAACCTAATGCAGAAAAAGGGAAAGTAGTTCTCCAACAATGTTCAACAATCGACTTCTAATTCTCATGAGACAAGTTTATGCGTATCTAACAAGAAGGAACTAAACTGTAACAACAATTGTATTCTAGAAATGTCTAATAGTTAAATCATTCGCATTTAAAACAACTAATCTAGAATTCAAAATAGAGGGGAATCAGTGAGGAAGGTGGGCCCTTTCCTTCTCACTGAATCCGCTCAAAGAAATAGGTTACAGTCTGCTAAAGGAATTCAATCCACTCTTTCATTAAATTGCCAAAAATTTCTGTGTACAATAAGCGTTACTTTTATTTCTCCAGTAAAAAAAAATCCTTTTCATTACAAAAGCTCTGCTATTTAAAGTCAGATTCATTCAGTAGAACATAAACATAGCAGTCTTGAGAATCCCCGATTCTCAAGATATTCATTTGATATCATTAATACAAAATATAGAATTCTCCTTGATCAACATCATGAGCCAGCATATCTAATCAATAGGTGTTGCAATAGTCGTATAACAACAGGACTGGTGGCGTCTGTTGTAACAGCTTCCAGGAATGATGGGCTTCTGTTGCAATAGTCGCGTAACAGCTTCTAGGATTGGTGGAATCCATTGCAACATTCATGTAACAACTTCCAAGATTGGCGCATAGCTGTAACAACAACGAGTTTCTCGAAGTGGGATTTTCTAAGAATTTTGATCATTAGTTAAATCATTTCATGGGTAAAATATGTGAATGTTACCAATCAAACATGCTAAGTAAATGAAAATATAAAAGCGAGATGAACAGTTCATACCTTGGGAAAAAGGGTCTTAGTACTCATTATAATAGTCATTTAGCTTAGGAATGAAAAGGTTGAATGGGCAAAAGATGTAGTGAAAAAGGGACATTTTTGGGTCCTAAAATGCCCCCCAACTGAAGACATTGCATGTCCTCATGCAAAACACATTCAAACCTTACTTTGTAGCTGAAGTAGATAACTTTCTCCTCCAGTGAAAAATTGCTAAGAGAAATTGCTAAGTGTCGATATTGAAAAATGTTGTGTCCAAAAGAAAATCTGATGTGTCAACGATCTGTCTGAGTTTATTAATCTTTGAGAACAGAATCAATTTGAGTTGCTCGAGTAATAACTCGTGAAGGAAACATAGGTTCTTGTTTGCAAGCTTCTGGTATATGCACAACTGTTTTATGACGTTGAGATCTCCTCTGTTTTACCGATTTTTGTGTAGCAGTAAGTTCATGTTCAGTCTTGACTGAGACAGTTGTTGGTCCTTTAGCGACTAGAACCCGTTTTACTGATTTTTGTGTAGCAGTAAGTTCATGTCCAGTCTTGACTGAGACAGATGATGGTCCTTTAGCGACTAGAACTTTGAATACCTCATATCCTGCCTCAGAGTAAATGTTTCCGCACTCAAAGCACATGAGTTCTTTGTTTCTGTCCATAACAACTTTTGTCATTGCTAGGATGTCCATGGTTATCCCTTCTGGATGCTTCTGTCAAGCAACCTCCACTTCTTGTTTCAGGGTGTTTAACTCTGCTTTGAGGTTATCATTCTCTGTTATTAGTGTAGCGATTCTGGAATTTTTTGTATTCTTGATCTTTCTCTCTATTTGTGCAAACAATTGGGCAAGTGGCACATCCTTAGCATGTTGTGTAGCTGGTTCTTGTGTAACAGCTGTGTTTGTCAGGATTGGTTCTTGCGGAATAGTCTCAACATGGATAGTTGGATCTTGTGTAACGACTGTGTCTGTCAGGACTGGTTCTTGTGGAACAATCTCGACATGGAAAGTTGGCTCTTGTGTAACAACTATGTCTGTTAGGACTAGTTCTTGTGGAACAATCTCGACATGGACAGTTGGTTCTGGTATTACTAGCTTTGGTGGGACAATCCTCTGTGGAGCAGCTGATTCTGGTGTAACAGTATTGACCTGGACAACTGGTTCATTTGGAACCGTCCATGTATCAACCATAGAGGATAGTGGATGAAGAATAGGAATAGCCTATTCCACATCTTGCCATCCAATTACAGCTTCGGTAGACCTGGTGGACCTGGTTCTTCGCCTGGGTAAAATAGAAACGAAAGCAGGGGTTTTCTTCTTCCCTGTTGGAGGAGGAATGGGGCGTTCTTCCTCAATCACACAAGGAGGATATTCTGGTATACCGGGGTCTGCGATGATCTGGACATCGTCAATGAACGTGTGATGCGTAGAATCATTAGGCAAAGCCGATGATTCTGCTGTTATTTGAGTGCCTTCATTATGAAAGGAGAGAATAGTTTCCTGAAGTTCTGTGCATAAAGTAAAACCTTGTATTTGTACCTCTGTAGAATTCTCTGTCATAACAGCTAGAGGGCTCTGATTTGCTGTTGATCCAATTTGGTTAAGGGATCTCCAAGGTTTTCCCTTGAATGGACGTTTTATTTTCTGAGAAAGTGCACTGGTAATGATAGTAGGCGCATGATCGACTGTTGCAACAATAGGAGGGTTATGTGTGAATGTCGGTGCAACAACAGAGGAGGTAAGCATAATTGATGTTACAGTGGACCGTGATGACCTTGTTCTCTTTCTCAGTGATCCAGAAATAGGAGCAGGGGTTTTCTTTTTAGAGACATGGGATAGGTTTTCAATGATAGGTGTTGCAGCCAAGTGTTGTGATGCATGTCTTGATTGAGTGGTTGGTTGTTCATCTATTTTTTCGACCATAGCTACAGGCTGTTGCAATGAAATTTCATCGTGGCTTTTTTGGCTGGTGCCAGGATGGCTTCGGGTTATGCAGTTGCTTTTCTGAATCATCTTACGGGCAGCGACAATAGAAGTTTGGACTGCTGTTTCAGCCAAGGGCATAGTCTCAGGAAGAGGTCCATGGGTTGTGTTTTCAAGGACTGGTGCACTCATATATGTATGTATAGAATGTGGTTGGTCTGCTACAACAGTTAATGGGTTATTGGAAATGCCCATACCTCTGCGAATTAATAGGTCGATGAGTATGTGATTAGAAATGTAGTTCTTGGGGTTCTTGGATTTTTTTACAAAATGAGCCATGTTATGCAATGAATGGAGGAGAAAATAAGGAATGTTTATGAATTTATGATGTCACAGATGTGATAATAAGATGAAATTAGAAAAATAAACAACTTGGTATCGGCCTTCGCAGGTAATGTACCTTTTAAGAAATTCTGCGACTTTCCCCCATGGCTCTGGTAAGGAATTGACATCTGCACCTCTTCCTTTGGTATGAAATTGCTTAGTGTTGACAAGGAAACCCTTATGTGCATCTGAAAGATGTGTTTTTCTGTGAAAACATCTATCTCCTCTTCTTGGCAACCCTGTTACAGCAACAATGCTTTCTTCTGACACTGGAATCCTTACCCCATTCACCATTGAATACCCTTCGATAAGATTTTGACTAAACTCCAATACCTCATCCTCATTAAACCCCTTCAACTTTTTAAAATACGATATCCAGCCGGCCTGGAGAAATATTTGGTAGGCCTCTGGGTGTAGCAATAAACTATCCATAGTTGCGGGTTCATATCTCACAACTGATCCTCCCATGATGTTGCTTGAGAGTCTAACAGGCACGTAGGAGGAGAAACTATCACCTAAATCAGAGATGGAACAAGCTTGAACGTGGTTTGCAGAAAGAATACAATGTCTCAGTAAAAATAAGTGTGGGTGGAAACGTGGTGGAGGTGTGTATAAATTTCGGTATGGACGACTAAGCGGATTGACTCCAGGTGCATCGATTTATGATAACCGGTTAGTAAATATAAAACCATGATTTTATATCCTCATTACTTTAACATGTAGGATTAATGACGTACCTCATATCTTACCGCACATAATGACCTGTTGGAGTAACCACACAATCCAACTACCATCTTCATTGCACAGAATAGCCGACATGATGAAGGATCGTGAGAGAAATGACAACTGGAGCAGAGACAAAGTCCTTACTATAGTTAGCCAACTGGAAATCGCCGGATGTGAAGTCAAGCCATTATGAAGCAGCACTTTCAGATAGAGAGCATCAATATTGTCTAATCAGTGGTGTTGTGGCATGGAAAGATTGGAGGGCTGGAGTAGCAGTATCGAAAAAAATGCGAAAAAGGAAGAGTGAAGTGGCAAGAAAGAATAACAAGAATTAGTGTATCAGCAGGTTCTTTGGAAAAAATGGCGGAGGTAGGTGTAACAGCATGGAAATCGGTCGATTTATCGGAAGAAGGTGTAACAGTGGAAATCAACCAATTTAGTGGAAGAATGTGTAACAACATGGAAATCGACCGAACGCTACATTACTTAGTTTCTAGGAAGTTTTTCAACTTCCATGAACTAATTGTTTGACTCGTTCTATGCTACTCAACCTTGTTGTTCATCAATCCACCTGCACACACATAACCACCTAATACCTTTCAAAGCTTTATTAGCATAGTAAATAAAATAGAGAAATTTCAACTAAAAATAGAGAAATGCAAATTTTGATGAGGTTATTTATATACAAGGTCTGAGCAAAAGAAGTCCTAAAGTTCAGAAGGGGAAGGAGAAAGCTCCTTTCCGTTTAAGAATTGATAACCTGTATCAACTGTACATCTAGTTTTGAATTGTGCCTTGGACAGTGGACGCTGATACAGACACAAGCAATGACCATTTGCATGTAACTGTGTATTGGATCCATCAATAGTAATCAACTGGACTGTCCCATTGGGAAAAATGGTGTCTACCTCGTAAGGCCCTAGCCATAGTGTACGAAAATTACCTTGAAACTCCTTAAAGCATGAATCATACAACATAGCCCAATCTCCTTTCTGGAATAATTTCTTCTTGATGACTCGATCATGTCGTTTTGTTCGTTGTTGTTGAATCACTGTGGTTTGATGGATGGCGTCCAAACACTTTTCATCAAGCTCGTTGAGTTGTTGCAGTCTAGATTTATGTGCCATAGTCAAGTCGAGGTTGAATACTGATGCAGTTCTTAAGGTTTTGATTTCAAATTCAATGGGGAAAACAAGGCTTTTTCCTTATACCATCTTGTAAGGAGAAAAACCGGTTGTTCTCCTCCAAGTAGTTCGGTAAGCCCATAGAGCTTCATGCAATCTGTCAGACCAATCCCTACGATTTTCCCTCACTATTTTAGTAAGAATGGCTTCTATAACTTTGTTGGTGCTTTCCACCTGGCCATTGCCTTGTGGATGGTATGGAGAATCTATTCTATGTAAAACATGATATTTACTTAGTAGAGCTTCAAATTTATATGATGTGAAAGGGGGTCCTCCATCAGTTACCAATTCTCTGGGAACGCCAAACCTAACAAATATATCTTCAAACAAGAATGCTAAGACAACTTCTTTTGAGGCTCTGATAAGTGCTTTTTCCTCCACCCACTTCGTCATGTAACTTGTACAGACTAATATATATAATTTCTGATTGGAAGGTGGGTGAATGGGTCCTACAAAATCCATGGCCCATCTCTTAAAAGACTCTAACACTACCTGAGACTGGAGAGGCATCTCATCCCTGTGAGTTGGCGGACCCATGCATTGGCAACTGTCACAAGGTTGGACATACTTCTTGGCATCTTGAAATATGCTGGGCCAAAAATAGCCCATCCTTAAAAAAATTATGCCTCGTCCTTTTATCAGCAAAATGACCCCCATCTCCTGATTTCCTGGTCCAGGCCTGTGTAGAAGAGGTATCCTCCTATCCAACTATACCTAGCACTCTTTTGAATAATCTTCCTTCTTTCTCAAGGAGATAGATGTGGAGGTACCTTCCCTGCAACCAAATAATTAGCAATGTCTGCATACCAAGGTGAGTGAGCAGATACTGCAAATAAATGTTCATCAGGAAAGGAATCATCTACAGGTGAATTATCATCATTTATGTGTAATCTTGAGAGAAAATCAACAACCACATTTTCTTTTCCTGGTCTATCCACTATAGTGATGTCAAATTCTTGCAGTAGTAACAACCATCTTGTCACTCGGGCATTAGTAATAGGTTTATTCATTAGATATTTAATGGCTATATGATCAGTATGAATAAATGTGGGATAACCAGTTACATAATGCTTGAATTTATTGATTGCATAAACTACTGCCAAGAATTATCTTTTAGTAACTGTGTGATTTAACTTAGCAGGAGCCATGTTCATGTTGATATAGTAGATAGCGTAGGGTTCTTTGTCCCCCTGTTGCCCTAGTACTGCACCAATTGGAGAGTCTGAGGCATCTAAAGAAATGTGAAAAGGCAGATCCCAATTGGGCCCTCTCAAGATGGGAGTTGTGGACAATTTTTGTTTAAGATTTGCAAAAGACAATTCACCATTGTCAGTCCAATGAAAGTCAACATCTTTTGTTAGTAGAAAAAACAATGGAGAGGCAAGTTTAGAGAAATTTTTAATGAATCTCCCGTAATACCTAGCGTGCCCTAAAAAACTTCTTACCTCTTTCTGAGTTGATGGAGTTGGAATGTCCAAAATTACCTGGATTTTGGCTGGATCTACCTGAATCCTTGCATAAGAGATGAAGTGTCCCAACACTACCCCTTCACACATCATCATATGGCACTTTTCTATACTTAAAGAAGGATGAGACTGTTTACATCTTTTGAGCACATTTTCCAGATTAGACAAAGCTTCTTTGAAATCCGTACCATAAGGTGTAAAATCATCCATGAATATTTCCATACAGTCATTCACCATATCAAAGAAAATACCAATTACGGCTCTCTGGAAAGTGGCTGGTGCATTACACAAGCCAAATGGGAGAAACTTGTAGGAAAATGTACCCCAAGGGTTGGTAAAGGTGGTCTTATCTTGGTCCTGTGGGGTAATTTGTATCTGGTTATAGCCACTGAATCCATCTAGGAAAGAAAATAATTTTTTTCCAGCTAGGTTGTCTAAAACCTAATCAATAAATGACAGAGGAAATGATCCTTCTACGTGGCCTTATTCAGGTCTCTATAGTCCACACACACTCTCCACTTACCATTATTTTTAGGCACAATAACCAACGATGATACCCACTCGTTGTCTGATATAGGATAGATGAATCCAGCGTTGAGAAGTTTCTGAAGTTCTTCCTTAACAATTTCTTTAAGGTTTAGGTTCATCCTCCTTTGCCGTTGGCAAATGGGTCGGTGTTCGTATTTGATGTATATATGCTGGGTGCATAATTAAGAGGGAATGCCTTTCATATCCATGTAATCCTAGGCAAATGCTTCTTTATGTACAATAAGTAATTTCAGCAATTGGCGAGTTTCAGCAGTGGAGAGATCGAGATTGATGTTCAAGGTTTTTCCAGGTTCGACTTCCACAATGACGCTCTTAGAACTGAATCTAGGAAATAATTCAGCTGTTGTTGTTTCATCATCTGCTGTTACAACGTTCGCTATTACAACGACTATTGTTACAGCTGAATCAATTTGATTGTCAGCAGTTTCTGAGAACATTTTCGAGTTCATTTCTTCTTGGGCAATAGGGTCAAAAACTCTGATCAATCGGTGGTGTGTGTTCTATGTAACAATAGAGGGGTCACAAATAAATAAGTTGATTAACTCATCCTCCATCTCGTATTTGAAATTCAGGGCCTTTCCTATAGTTAGCACAGGCAGAGCACTTCCATCCTCAATGTCCATCCATAGAGAATTTTCAAGTTCTGCACTGGATGTAGCATGAGGATATAGGGAAAGTTTTTTTGTTTCATAATCATCAGAGATGGTCATGGAACCAGATCTATAACCAATGAAAGCATCAGCTGGAGCTAATCATGGTCATCCCAGAATTAGATGATGGCCTCCCAGATGGGATTTGGGTTGCAAAACGACAAAATCAACATGATACTCCCATTAGTCCACTGAAATGACTAAATCATCGATTACTCCTTCTGGTATGATGGTAGAGCGATCAGCTAATTCTAGAACAATAAGAGTAGGTCAGATTTGTGTTTTGAGTTGCAACAACTGCGTAGTTTCTATTGGCATGATGTTAATTGCTGCCCCTAAGTCAACTAGTACATGTGGTATAGATGTTTGTCCAATTTTAAAAGTTACTGTAGGGTTTCCTGGGTCTCCATATTTAATAGGTGGAGTTTTGCCTAACATCAGCTCAGACAAATCCCCCACTACATGCACTGTGAGGGGATCTTTAGGTTTTCATCCAGGTTTTCTGATACAGAGGTCCCTCATAGTCTTGGCATAGATAGGGACATCCCTTATCGCTTTCAGTAGTGGAATATTAACGTGAAAATTTTGCAATTCTCCTAGGAGATTGAAAGATGGTAATTCCACAGGCTTGGTAATTTTTAGTCTATCAGGGAATGGTGGGTCTGTTGATTCTATAATAGGTTGGTAAATTTCTTCTATATCAACAGATGGTCTCTCCCCTGATTCCTTATCTGATTCTGAAGATAGAGCGTCTTCAATTATTGGCTCAACTATTCTCCCTGATCTTAATTTTATTTCATCACAAGGCATAGGAGTAATAGATAAGGTTGACACATTATGTATGTCTATGTTTTGAATGACCTTATTATTTGGGTTTGGGTTAGGTTGCACAAGCATCTGAGGTCATAAGGGAGGTTTTTTTGGTGAGGCATGGGGAGGCAATTGCAGCTGCTGCTGTTGGTACGAGGGTTGGAACTGTTGTTGATAGGGGTTCGGTTGGTGATGGTTTTGAAAACTGAGTTGTTGTTGAGGGCCTCTCTCGTATGGGTTCCATTGCCCATAGTGATTCTGTTTTTGGGGCATAGGTAACCATGCATTGGGATCCTGATAAGAGGGTGGCATTTGATTTGGAGGGGGGGCATTCGTCTGGCCATATGGTAGCTGATTGTTCCAATAATTAAATGCTGGAGGAGAGAATTGAGAGTTCATACCTTGACCTCTTGGTTTCCATTGTCTTCTTTGTGTTATTAGACAGACAACCTCTGCTTCCTCATTAGTTGCCTTCATTGATGCTTTTACACCTGGTAGAGAGGGACATTGGTCAGTGGCATGGTCTAATTCACAAATAAGGCATACCTGGACACTGTTTAGTGGGCACTCCCTTGTTGGATGTTTCTTTCTGCATTTCAGACAGAAAATGCACAATGCTTGCTTTGATTCTTCTTGTTTTTGTTTGACCTACAAAGTATCCATTTGTGAGGCAAAAGATTTAATCATCTCTGTTTTGAAATTTTCTAACAGATTACCTATTTCTGCTCTTGTTGCTCGTCCATTGGTTGATTTCTGTACCCTTGAAAAAGTGGTATCCTTGGTAGCTGACTTATTCCTTGTAGATCCTCAAGAACATATTTTGCCGAGATCTACAATGTCCTCATAGGATTCCTTAGATATATCTCCCTTTCCAAGCATATTCAACATATATAAACAATCTTCTCTAACTCCTTTTAGAAAAATGGTTTTCGAAATGTCCTTACTCACATCTGGATGTCCAGACCTTTGTAGATTATATTGGAGTCACTCCACAAAGTCTTCAAGGGTCTCGTCCTCCTTCTGTGACATCTTGAATAATTCCTCTCTTCGTTCCCTTGTTCGATAGTAGTCTTGGTATTTGTTTAGGAAAAGCTGCCTCATTTGTACCCATGTTGAAATGTTTTCTCCTCCAAGGCTCATGAACCATCTTAACGCATTACCCTTTAGTGTAGCTGGAAACAGTTTAAGCTTTTATGTAGTGGTAGTGTAGTCATAGCTTCTACACAAAATGTCAAATTCAAACAGAAACTCATCCGGATCTTCAGTAGATAATCCATGAAAATTTGGGAGAGCTGAGAGAGGTATGTTTTTCATAGGAGCCATCCCTCGTGTGGGAACATCAGAAATAGAAAAAACTAGGGTAGAGATAGTATTTTCATTGTTTACCTGATCCTCGTTGTTTTGTGGATTCTCTTGGTAGAGCTCTTCTTCATTATCCCCTTGATTCTCCATATGTGCTCTTTCTCTCCAAATAGTGTCCCACTCTTCTTTAGTGACTATCCGACCGTTGATCTGATAAACAACTTCTTCTAGATTTTCCCTGTTCCAGGATATACTTCCTTGATCTTCAACATTCTCCAGTGTTGCTTGTTGATTTGTTGGTGAAAAATCTTCAGCTTCGACTTGAGCTTCAGCTTCAACCCTTGATGAGAACGATGTTTCGAGAAGCGGTATTTCTGCTGACTGTGGATCACATCTTCTTGGAGGATTTGGAGGGTGAAAAATAGATCCCGAAGAAGAATCTTCTCTGGCGATTATCTCATCAACAATGGTTTGTCTCCCCAGTATCTTAGGATTTCTTCCTCTACGTCCTCTGGTACCTGTAAGGTTAGTATTTTGGGGGGTCTGTTCTCGCGTTTCGTTATTCATGCAAACTGTTCATTCCTAAGAAATAAAACTAATGTGCTTACCAAAATCTATAATTATCTTCCTCG
Organism: Picea engelmannii; assembly: GCA_009831015.1. NCBI lineage: Eukaryota > Viridiplantae > Streptophyta > Pinopsida > Pinales > Pinaceae > Picea > Picea engelmannii. The sequence continues at coordinate 135,420 of ML783708.1, forward strand.
GCAATGGCACCAAAATGTTTGGCACTTTAATTGTCTAATTGAATAGAAACTCAAAGTGTTCAATATAAATTGTCAACCCAGGGAAGTCTGTTATTTCAAGATAATTGTGCACAGTCTATGCTAGATTATGAAAGCATCTCTAATCTAATTGTAGCAGGGAAGTAAAAAAAAAGACAAACATTATCGCTAACACAGTTGTGCTGATACAACTGGAGTTCTACAGATTTGAAATCATAATTGCAACCTAAACTGATGAATGTATAAGAAACCTGGATTGCCTACTCTAATCTAACTTTCTAATTTACTTTTGCAGGAAGAAATTCTATACTATTTGCAGAAAGGAAATCTACTTATTGCAAGAAGGTACTTCACACTTTTATTTCTTGGAAACACGATTTTAACCTAATACAGAAAAAGGGAAAGCGGTTCTCCAACAATGTTCAACAATCAACTTCTAATTCTCATGAGACAAGTTTATGCGCATCTAACAAGAAGGAACTAAACTATAACAACAGTTGTATTCTAGAAATGTCTAACAGTTAAATCATTCGCATTTAAAACAACTAATCTAGAATTCAAAATGAAGGGGAATCAGTGAGGAAGGTGGGCCCTTTCCTTCTCACTAAATCTGCTCAAAGAAATAGGTTACAGTCTGCTAAAGGAATTCAATTCACTCTTTCATTCAATTTCCAAAAATGTCTGTGTACAATAAGCATTACTTTTATTTCTCCAGTAAAAAAACTCCTTTTCATTACAAAAGCTCTGCTATTTAAATTCAAAGTCATTCAATAGAACATAAACAAAGTAGTCTTGAGAATCCCCGATTCTCAAGTTGTTCATTTGATATCATTAATACAAAATCTAGAACTCTCCTTGATCAACATCGTGAGCCAGCATATCTAATCAGCAGGTGTTGCAATAGTCGTATAACAACAAGAATGGTGGCGTCTATTGTAACAGATTCCAGGACTGATGGGCTTTTGTTGCAATAGTCGTGTAACAACTTCCAGGATTGGTGGCATCTGTTGCAGCAGTCATGTAACAACTTCCAAGATTGGTGCATAGCTATAACAACAATGAGTTTCTCGAAGTGGGTTGTTCTAAGCATTTTGATCATTAGTTAAATCATTTCATGGGTAAAATATGTGAACGTTACCAATCAAACATGTTAAGTAAATTAAAATATAAAAGTGAGATGAATAGTTCATACCTTGGGAAAAAGGGTCTTAGTACTCATTATAATAGTCATTTAGCTTAGGAATGAGAAGGTTGAATGGGAAAAAGATGTAGTGAAAAAGGGACATTTCTGGGTCCTAACATGCATGAGATCTCCTTGAGAGATTTCACATGACAGACTGCAAGTCTACTTCGACTCCTTTCCTATCAGGATTCAAACTTGAGGATGGCGGGGAGACTCCATTGGTTAACAACACATTGTACATACAACTAGTGGGGAGCTTGTTGTATCTCACACACTCCAGACCATACCTCTCCTATGTAGTTGGCACAGTTTCCAGGTTCATGAAGGAGCCACATGAGCTACATTGGAAGGATGCAAAGCGTATCCTTCGATATGAACAAGGTGTTAGCACTCCGTAAATCTGTTCAGATGATAAAAAAACGACGAAGGTAAATTTTTCAACCAACTTTGAGACCCAAAACTATCCTTTCAGATCTGGAGAGGGCTCTCTCGGGACACACGGTCTTAGTGCGAGATATGGATTTAAATTTATTGGCTAGATTTAACACCTTTGCGTAATAAGTTTTGGTTTCATTGGTGCAAGATAGAAATACCTCAGGCTATGGAGTCGATTCAAGAAAACGATAGAAACAAATGAATCGGTGACTGAACTTGAGAGGATAAAGGCTAAGCGAGCAACAATATTCAGTTTAAAATCATTGTGTGTGGCGAACAGAAAACACATGAAGCAACTCAGAGCATCGTTGAGGATGAATTCAAAGTTAAATTTAGAGGAAATGCGTTTAGTCTAAATGGTGCGAACAAGGGGTGCTGTGCAGTGAATCCACAGGTTCAAATTTTCGTTCTGATTTAGACAGAAAAATATATGAATAAATAAAATAGGAAATACATATGCAAAGAAGAGAAACGATACATCCAACTCTTACAATTAGAATCTTTTCATCAAGCTACAAGACTTTTTGCATTAAGTTTTGGTCGAACTCAAATTACATTCAATAGACGTTGTCTGTACTAATTTTTCCAACCAACCTGGATTACATCGAAAATATCAAATATATAGGTAAGGGCGCTACTTGGGATACCCTTCTCTTCTGACTAATATCTCTAAAAACTAGGAAACTAACTGTTCTACGTTAAAGGACTCTTCGCATGATGCTTTTCCAAAAATAGACAACAAATACATCTAGCTACATCATGACTACTTGTATTCTGCCACAGGGATTCGATTATCGACCAGGTCTCATTATGGGAGAGCGAGGTGTCAATGTTTTCCTTCGATCAGGTATCTGAGGGACAAGTGTTTCTCAGAGTCCTGCTATCTTCTGTAATGGCCTTGATCTCTGCTGCGTGCTCGTTTGCTGGGGGAATTTGTGTGGCAAGTGGTTTATGACTAGCATGGTGATATTCAGTAATTTCTCGTACCCGAAACTGTTTCACATTGATATTCTCTACGATGTTGAACAACTGGAAAGGTTTCAATAGTGACGTCCAAATTTATCCGTAGCAACTTTACTTTAGGTACTATTGCAACTTGTGGTACTATTGCAAGTATTGCAACTTTACTTTAGGTACTATTGCAACTTGTGCAACTTGACTTTAGGTATTATTGCAACGACGAGCAAATTTTATCTCTCCAAATCGAGTGTCATTGCGGATTAATGTCTCTCCAATTTGTGTTTAGAAGATCTATTGGATCGAGGGCTTCGTTTTGCAGGTAGGACGAGATCAAGGACAAAAATCTTGTGGAAGTCAAAGTTAAAACCCTCTATAACATTGCATAAGTTACAGTGACCGTCGATCGTTGATCACTAGGAGGATCAATGATATGAATTCACACCAAGAAATCGTGAAGAGGATCAATCGTTTACAACCGTTGAATCAAGAGGATTGTAGATCGATGGTTGTGATCGATTTCAGGTTGAAAAGTTGTATGAATATTAGTGAAGGGGGTAAGTTCTGATAGGTGATATCTACGGTGTATGTGTCATCGCGCAACACAAACAACATTGGAGATAACAAGGAAGGGACCCTTGAGTGGTAAAATTGAAACCACTTGGAGAACACGTGGCGGTGAGCGAAGTTACCCCAACAACCCTCAAGTGGATTTTGAAACCACCTTATGACTCCTCGATGGTTATTAAGGTAATGCCACATTTGCAAAGTGGTAAACCACCATTGGTTTGGTTTTCGGATGAGCGCTAGGACATGGAAGTCGGGCATATGTGGATAGAGTTAGTGCCAATGCATTATGGAGTTAAGTTCCTTCGGGAATAGCCCTCTGTTAAATCCCAAGGACACAAACAAATGACCACTAGCACCCTGGACTCAGCGCTAACCAAAGGATAAGTGATTTTCACTTATGTCGTGGTTCCTAGACACTGGTCACATGACAAAATATTCTAAACTCTGTTGTAAAATTCCAACAAAGGATCTTGGCACAGACTGAAGGGTGTTAGGATATTGATGAGAGTGTGGAGTGTGTAAGGGAGTTTGAATTTCAGATTGTAGCTAAAGAAATTTAAAAGGGAGAACTGGAAGTAGATTTGTTAAACACAAAGATTTACTTAATAAATGTGAATCAGGACAGCAGATTTGTTAAACAAAAAGTTTTACTTAATAAATGTGAAGCAAGAAGATGTCACATATGTCTATAAGCCTAGGGATTTATCATTATTGAGATAAAAATATATACAAAAGGATTTTCTTGATTTTAAAAATGAGTTTTTCTATCATGTGTAATTTATACCCAAATATGTGCATTGACATTTCCATAATGACTTTGCAAGGAATTCAACAAAATTACCAAGGGTTTTGTTATCATGTTAGTTTTTTCCACTTGTGACACTTAGTGTTTGTGCAAATGAAATCACAAATCATGTTATAATGCACTTAATAAGTTCAAAATCATCGAGGACAATAGTCAAATCTATAATAGAATATAATAGGTTCTATTTGTTAGCACTGGAAGTCACCCTCTGATTGCAGAGAAGGTAATCCCAATACCCATCAAATTTTTATATGTCACGGGTTGGTTTTAAAGAGGTCAAATGGGTGGAAACTCAAGATAATATCGTTTTAACTCAGAAAACTGGATTGGTATGCACATGCAGATGAGGTCTTAATTAACTTCAGTCAGTAAATTGGAGTAAGGGTGAATAGAGGGAAGACTTTGGTGAGGAGAGTGTAGAGGTTTGTCGTAGACATTAGGTCTTCCAACAACCTCAGGAGGAAAAGCTTCAAATACAAGATCCTCTTGGATTCAAAACTTCAGGAAACTGAAGAACGTAAATAACAACACTGCAATCAAACATACATTACAATACAGTCAAAACAATCCATGTGAATCCTTCAATCATGGACACTTCA
>ML783708.1:154087-178492 GCA_009831015.1 Picea engelmannii
ATGGCATTTTCTTTCTTGGATGAAGTCCATTGAAGTCCAAAACGATTCATTGACATGAGTAGATTCATTGGTTGTGTTGAAGATGAAGAGAAGTTAACATATTGTGCACTTTCTACTCCACTTTGGATAATCTCATTCTATTCTATATATAACTTATCTTTCCAATGTTTATCATAACCCTATATTGAAATATGTCAATTTTTATCCTTAAGTTTGGATCCTAGAAATGACATCAATTCCAGTGGTAACATGAAAAAATACTTAATATCCATGGATGGTGGAATCGAATCTCCCTTCCTCACACATATTTGTAGTGAAGAGACAAAAACATGAATGCATGTCTTTATTTCTTTCAAGGTCTTTAATTTAATGGATATTCAAAGATAAATAAAGATTTGGTTGTGATTACAACATAACATAGGATGTTGGGTTGTTTTTCTCTTCTACATTCCTGGTCATGGGATACGAGGCAGTCAAATTGTCCGTCTTTTGAATGGTTTTTCTAGTAGCTTTTTTACTCTAAATCCAGTGTTTACGATGCCAACATGGTAAATATGCAATCTCTCCATCTTCAAACTACGATTAGGGAGTTTGTGAGCAATTTGATAAATTTGTGTATTTTCATGCCTTCCGTTTTCTCACTTTTTTTCTTAGTATTATGTACCCCATACGATTCTCATTGTGTATTGTTGTTCTATTTTGTTTTTTAAACAACGCTCTAGTGAGATTTTACTTTATCGCCATGGACACCATAACAAAGGATAATGGATATGATTATAACAAAGGATAATGGATATGATTTTTATAATGTTAAATGTAGTAATAATTAAATATATAATAAATAGATAAATATTTTTTTATTACACCATTCAAAATATATTATATTAAAAAACAACATTTACATTACAAGAACCATTTTCTAAGAGATCAAAACAAATAATTACAATGATTAAAACTTTTTATAATGGAAGAAGCCAAATCATGAACTCAATCTTGGAAAGTTCAATATATATAATTATATGTTAGACTAATTGAAATATCCATATAATAACTATAATTATTTTGTGTGAAATGGAAAAAATTAATATAAACTTTAATAAATTTGAAAAACAATTTTCTATTATGTAAAAATAAATAAAAATCAATCTTAATATGTTAGACATTTCTCTAGAAAAGTCATGGAAAAAATGAAAATCTACCTCTATATATAATTAATTTTGTTTTTAAAACATACAAACAATCACTAGTCTTCATATCGATATGTATCTTGGAAAGATTATATTATATATTTGTACAGGTGGAAAGGAGGAAGGTGGGTTTGTAATTTTTTCATTTTGTTATTGTAACTATGAGAACATACGTTTCCAAGTAACCAAGATTCCTCATATTGATATGAACCTGGAAATAAATCATATAAAAATAGAGGCTGTGAGGATCACGGTAGACTTGAATATAAAATTGTACTTATAACCACAGTTCATATCAATATCTATTTTTAAAAACCAAGAACTCTTATATTGATATATATCCCAAATTCTTATAAATTATATTAACTAGCATACTCCTGAAGCAAGGGAAGGGAACACCGAAGAGAATACAAAGTGGATATGTTGTAAAAGTAAAGTTAGAGTGTTTCAAGATCCAATTATGTTCTACAATTTTTTTAAGTCCAAATCTTTCATGGATATACCTTTTTTTTGGTTTCCTAACTTATCTTAATGAATCTTCTGGCTTTGTAGTTTTTTTACCTCTTTTAAAGTAAAATGAGGTAAGTAATGACAAGTGCCCCACATGTCTAAAGTTTGAGAATGCTAAGTGAAGTTTATTTCATTTACCTCTGATTAGCCTTCCTTCTTCTTTTTTTTTTTTTTTTTCCTTCCTTTTGCCACAATGTGTTTAACACGCTCTCGGACACTCGTAAAATACTTAAATTCCTCATAGGAACCCAGGAAGGCAGAGAAGAGTGGGGACACTTTTTCCAACTGAGCCATATGAGATTTGGTAACTCCACCCTCCTCAAAATGTGCTCCAGGAGAGCATTTTCAGTATCAAGGATTCTTAACCTCCTCAAATTGTGTTGCAAGAGAGCTTTTCCAGTATCAATAAGGAAAAAATACATCATCTTCATCATGACCATTACATGCACTGTAAACCATCTAAATTCCCGACACTGTTGTTCCCTATCCATTCTTGAAAATCGATCGTTAATACGTGTTGAATCAAGAATATAACCAAGATTTTTATTGAATAATCTATGAAGAATTGAATGAATAAACACTTATAGATGATTGTTGTATCAAATTATCAATGAGATCATTTGTCCAGTGCCAAAGATGACACGACAAAGAAACCTCGGCAACATATATTCTCAAATCTCTAAGGTGGTCATACATATGAATCACATTCCACATGTTCACTTCTACAAGGCATTTGTTTTGTAGATTTTGAAACCCTCGCCTTCCTTTCCAACCTGATCTGTCCCAAATTCCTATCGTCGTATCTGTCTTTTGTCCTATAAAAAAAATATGCAATGTCTAAAAATATATGTTTTTCCTCTCTATTGAGTGAGTTATTATAAATGTCTTATGTATCTCAGAGGGAAGTATTTGTTGAAGACTCCCCAAATCAACTTCCCAATTAGATATGTCTCTTCAATACAAAAGTTCCCCAAATACTTTCAAATATAGGGGAAATCCATTACAAAATTTTAAGAACTCATCTATAAGATATTCAAATCCCGGGAGTGGATATGGTTTGTTGAAGGCATGAGCGCCACAGATCTCTCAAGAGTGTTGAATTTCAAGCCTAGTTACTCTATAAATTGATGCATTTTCAACTTTTGAGCCTCTTAGAACTTGCTTATCTCTAGATGTAGTCAATATTAAACTCCTTGAATGGAAATCATGAGTTTGAATAGGCAAATGTACATTCCCCTGATTCACATCGTTTACATCATCTAATATTATGAAGGAATTATAATATTTGAAAGGTTGTATGAGCATCTATTTACCTTCATCAACACTCTCTACTCGCTTATCCAATCCAGTTAAACTCTTAAGAAGTTTTCTCTGCAACAAATTTCAAGATTTTTTATATGCCTGATCTCTGACATCAAATAAAAAAGCAGGATCTATGATAATCTGATTTCTTCCCATTGAAGAGTTTTTTTTCCAAAGTGGTCTTTCCTATGCCACCTAAACCCTAGATCCCCAAGATTTGAGGTTTCCTTCTCTGAAGTTGTTGCAATAGGACTTGATTTTCAAAACATTTCAACTTGTAATCCAAACTTGTTGGATATTCAACCACGTGCAAGTATGGTCTTTTCACCATTTCCAACACACATTTAACTACCTTATCTAAGAGCTCCAAATCCATCTCCTCACTAGTTATGCAGAAAAAAAAAGAATAGGATTAGAGAGAAACAAACATTTATTGAAGGATTTGAGAAAAAATATTTAAATGCTTACTTAGAATCACACCTAGAAATAAATGAAACAACACAGCAAAAAAAATCCATAGCAATTTCATGAAAACAAAATAGATTTCATATCTGAATATAAACAAAATAGATTTCACAGTTGAATATAACAATAACCAAATTCCATGCACTATTTTAAAAAATAAACTTACAAACTATGCTTTGTTTCTTAAAAAAAAATAGTAGTCTATGCTTTGTACAAGACTATGCTTTGTTTATGAAAAGAAGAAAAACAGAGTATGCTATGTTTACAAACTATGCTTTGTTTCTTCAAAAACAAAAAAATACTAGTCTATGCTCTGTACGATACTTTTGTTTATGAAAAGAAGAAAAACAAAGTATTCTTTGTTTGTGTCACTACAATGATTGCAATAAAAATTTATAGTGCTAAAAGAACTTATAGGGTTATAGAAACAAGTTTTCTTTGTAATAGATTTGGTTTGATTGTAAAATCGTGTTTATAAATATAGGAACTCACTGTAAAAATAAGGGGAAAAGGTAATGAATTTAGAGTAACATATGGCAATTTCAAATTGTAAATCTATGTCTATTCATCAAACATAATATACTACCACATAGAGAGGAAAGGTTGATTTCTCACCCATTGCACACCTCCAACACGAAACCGCTAATGTCTGCAACAAGAGAAAGTGCATTTCTCCAATTGTTAATAGTGTTGAAGTCATATCGTAGCTTCAATTCATGAGTTTTCTTCTCTGCCATGTTTTGTAGTGCTTGAGCATAAATACCCCGCGCCCGCCTGAGCTTAGAAGGTTCAAGCTTATAAAAAAATGGAAGAATAGGAGCCTTTGACTCTAGCATCATTAGGAGCTCATCTAGGCACCATCGTGTGCAAACTGAAAGGGGATCCCTTTTGAAACCCTATCACAAGTCGTCCTTACCACCTGTTTTACAAACTAGTTCTGCCCTACTATACCGATGATTTTACAAACTCGTTCAGGGTACTTTGGTCGTTAGCATTTTGCATTGGGTTTTTTTTTTCCAGATGTAGTTTTGTATGATAACTACTCTCACGATATGGAAACAAATTCAGCATAAGCCAATGCCATCCAATTGCTTGAATTCAATGCATCTGGAAACGCATTCAGCATAAGCCAACACCATCCAATCGCTTGAATTCAATGCATCTGGAAACACATTCAGAATAAGACAACGCCATCCAATTTCCTGAATTCAATGCATCTATAGATGCATGTACACAGTCGTAGGATTTACATTTAAATGTCTTGTTGACTCGTCATAAAAATCACTAACTCTCCACCGAACTTGTTGAAAGTCAACAAGAAATGTGTGTCTAATTTATTTTTCCCTTAAATAGATTGGACAATAAATATTAATCTATTATCTCATAATTACTTGAAAATAGTTAACTAAAATGAAAAATCAGATAGCTATAGAAATTTGAGTTCAAAGGTTGACTGGTGGGACATCCAAGTCGAATTAGTTGTAACTGAGTGATTTGAAGTTGTAACAGAGTTGGATGTGTAATTATGTGAGTTGTGAAGTAATTTAACTCAGTTAAGTGAGTTAAGCTCAGTTGTACTAGTTGTAACTAAACTTACACTAGTGAGAGATCAGTGAATTAATTATTAATTAATTCACAATCAGTGATTCCACATGCAACTGAAGATTTACCACCGTTAACTACATGCATGTCAGATCCAGTGGAGACCCAATTGAGATAACAGGTGAAAGGGACAGTTTGGCTATAAGTTGTGATTTAAGTGAAGTGCACTCATGCAATCACACACACAGTGGATGTTCCCATGAGAAATGTGCAGCCTAGGCAAGAGGAATTCAAATTCATTTGCAGGTTTTCCATTAGCAGGGATTGCGCAGAGGAGGCAGGTTGTCTGGGAGCAGTAAATTGGCACATGGATTTGTCAATTTTTGCATGACAGTCTGAGACGATTGTATATTGTACTGAGAGCTCTTGGATGAGAGTTTTGTATGAGATTGTTTCATGATCCATGATATATACATAATATATGATAGTGGGGTTTTTAGCTTTATGATTTCCCAGTAAAAACATCTGTGTTATGTGTGATTGATCTTTCTTCTTGATATTGCAATTAGCGATCGTGTTTTAAATTCCGCAAGAATATTTGTAGAAGCGATTATGTATTTAACAATGGCATATAATTTTTAGATCAGGAGAATCCATGAAATACATAATTTGTATTCAAAATTTCTACATGGTATCAAAGCACAAAAGATTGCAAAAGCTGAGTTTGTGATTGGATAGAATTCAAATTTGCAGAAAGACTTTCTTGGTGCTATAGCTGATTCAAGATTGAAATGGCTTTCAATGGCTTGAGGTTAGAGTATTCACTCGAGGGTATCTCGAACTACATTGCTTGGAAGGACAGGATGGAAGCGGTACTCGAAGACAATGGCTTGAAGGAATTCATTGAAAAAGATGTTCCTAAGCTAGATGCTGCAGACGCTGCAAAACTTGATGCATGGAAAAAGAAAGTGGCAAAGGCGAGGATGATGTTGTTGGAGGGAGTACGAGACCACATTGTCTAAAATCTCTATGGGAAAGCCACACCATATGCAATGTGGAAGGCTTTGATAGATCTATTCCAAAATAGCAGCGACCATAGGAAATTGGTGCTCAAATATAAACTCAGGAAGATCAAGATGGAGAAGGGCGACTCCATTCCAAAATATCTCACAAAATTTCTCCAATGTCGGGATGAGCTGGGGAGTGTGGGAATAACAGTCGCTGATGATGATTTGGTGAGCTTGGCGCTCCTAGGACTTCCCAAGAGTTGGCACAGTTATCAAGGCTCTGTCAATGGAAGGGAAAAATTACCAGTTTGGGAACGACTATGGTCGGATCTAGTGTAGGAGGAATTCAGGCAAAACACCAGAGATGGCTCTTCATCAAAGCCTGATGATGAAGAGGATTGTTCTTTGGCTACCAAGGAAAGGAAAGGGAAGGGGAATAAATTCCATTCAAAATATGAGTCTAAAGTCAAGAAGCTGGATTTGTCCAAAGTGAAGTGTTTTCATTATCACGAACATGGGCATCTCGCTACTAATTGTCCGCATAAGAAGAAGAACAAGAAGGTTGTTGGAGCTGGAGCTGGTGAGGCCCTTGCCTCGCAATTTGAACTTGAATTCTCTTTGATCGCATGCATGGCTTCAAGTGCATTGGGATAGGTGTGGTATTTGGATAGTGGTGCTTCCTTCCACGTGACGATAGAAAAGGACATTTTCAGTGACTTGGAGGAGAAAGATCTCAAAATGCATATAGATATGGGCAACGATGGACGATACAGTGCAACTGACATTGGTTCCATTACCTTTCAGAGGGATTCAGGTAAACCATTTCTATTAAAATATGTTATGCATGTTCCAGGTCTGAAGAAAAATCTGGTCTCGGTTGCAATGTTGGAGGACAGAGGCTATGACGCTTTTTTCAGCGATGGAAAATCTTTCCTGTGACATAAAACAACGAGTCAAGTCAAGAATATAGGGATTAGAGTTAAGAATATCTACAAGCTGGAGGTAGATGGATGCACTGCCATGATGGGCAAGGCATAAAAAGTGTTGAGCCGGGATGAGGGCAAGTTATGGCATAGGCGATTGGGTCATCTTCATCATGGAGCCTTCAAAATCATGCAGCAAATATCTACTGGACTTCCAATGGGAGCACTGGCTTAGTTAGATCAGTGCAAGGGTTGCACCATGAGGAAGTACGTAAAGTCCACCTTTCATGAAAAGGAGAAACGTGCTTCGGTGATCCTAGAGAGAGTTCACACAGACGTATGTGGACCATTCTCGGTTACTTCAACAACAAAACATAAGTATTATGTTACTTTTTTTTTATGACTTTTCTCGTAAATGCTAGATCTTCTTCATTCAGAAGAAGGATCAAACATTCTCAAAGTTCCGTGAGTTTAAAGCATTGGTGGAGAAAGAGTCGAGGAAGCAAGTGAAGTCTCTGAGGAGCGATAATGGTGGAGAATACATCTCTAACGAATTCAAAGACTTCTGCAACAAATAAGGAATTCAAAGAGAACTCATAGCACCTCATAACCCACAACAAAATGGGGTCGCGGAGAGGAAGAACAGAACGATCGTGGGTGTAGCATGAGCGATGTTGCATGATCAGGGCCTACCAATGCATTTGTGGGTGGAAACATGCAACACTATGGTTTATGTGAAAAACCATTGTCCTCGTAGAGTACTTGGCATGAGTACACCTAAAGAAGCTTTCACTGGTAAGAAACCTGATGTTTCTCATTTTAAGATTTTTGGCTCATCTGTTTCTGTGCATGTGACCAAGGATGCTAGGAAGAAGCTGGAACCAACTGTTGAAGTTGGGATTTTTGTGGGGTACACATAGACACCCCATAATTATCATGTTTATTTTCCTAATAGTAAGATGATTGTTATGCAATGGGATATAAAATTCGATGAGGGGAAAGCCATGCAGTTGTCGTTTGAGAGGGAGCTAGACTTGCATGCAGAGAAGGAACTGTTGGTTCCCAAAGATGAGTCTCAATATGTGGATCAACCACATGAGGAGGTTCATGGAGTGGAGGAAGCCACTCAAGCAGAGCCATCCATTAGAAATGGCAGAAAGTGCACTATGAAAGCTGATAGATTGAGACTAGATGTTGCACAGAATGTAGGAGACCCTAATTCACAGCGCAGACAGAGACAGTCTCCTGATCGATTTACTGGATACATGGCTCTCATGAGAAAATGTATTGTGACTGAACCATATTCTTTTCAGGAAGCAGTGAAGGATCCCACTTGGGTTGATGCTATGGTGGAGGAATATGACTCCATTGTCAAAAACAGTGCATGGGAAATTGTCCCAAGTCCGGTTGACAAATCAGTGGTAGGTTCAAGATGGATCTACAAGGTAAAGCAAGCTGTTGATGGGAGTGTGGAGAAATACAAGGCCATGTTTGTGGCCCGAGGCTTCTCACAGATTGAGGGGATAGATTATGATGAGACCTTTGCACCTATCGCAAGGTACTCTTCCATAAGATCCATCCTTTCTCTCTCAGTGCAGATGGGCTAGTGCATTCATCAAATGGATGTAAAAATTGTGTTTCTCAATGGGATCATTGAGGAAGAAGTGTACATAGAGAAACCAAAAGGATTTCAGATCTTCAGCAGTGAGTCACATGTGTGCCAACTCAAAAGAGTGTTGTATGGGCTGAAGCAAGCACCCCGTGCTTGGTATAATCGAATAGACAACTATTTCACTGGAATGGGCTTCACTAAAAGTGAAGAAGATGAAAACCTATACCAAATTGTGGTGGAGGGTAAGATTTTAATCATTATTATTTATGTTTGTGATTTAATACTGATTGGTGATGAGCAGCTGATACACTCATGCAAGGAGGACCTTGCAAAGGAGTTCAAGATGAAGGATTTGGGCCTCCTTCATTATTTCCTTGGATTGGAAATATGACAGCGAGATGGTGAAGTTTTTGTGTCTCAAGGCAAGTATTCAAGGGAGATATTGGGTAAGTTTCACATGGAGGGCTGCAAACCCATGGATACTCCTCTTCCAGGGAACTGGAGGAAAGAGGATGTTACTTCTGGAGAGGTAGTGGATGCTACTTCCTATTGACAATTAGTGGGTTCACTAATGTATCTAGTGAACACGAGACCAAACATTTGCTATGCGGTTAACCAGCTGAGTCAAGCGATGGTTAAGCCTACCAAGCTCTTTTGGAAGGCGGGAAAGCATGTCCTGAGATACCTAAGGGGCACATCTGAGTATGGCTTATGGTACAGACAGATGGATGAGGTGAAGTTGCATGGCTTCACGGATGCAGATTGGGTGGGCAGCCCAACGGATAGAAAGAGCACATCAGGGGGGATCTTTAGTATCGAATCTACAACTGTTTCTTGGTACAGTAGGAAACAGAGATCCGTGGCACTCAGTTCAACGGAAGTGGAATACATGGCAACAAGTCAAGATGCATGTGAGGTTATCTGGATGAGAAAAATATTAGTTGGTTTGTTTGGTTCTTATTTAGATCTGACAGTGATTCATTGTGATAATAAGAGTTTCATTAAACTCTCGATTAATCTTGTGTTTCAAGATAGATCTAAGCATATAAATATCTAGTATCATCATCTCAGAGATTGTGTGTAGCGGAAGATCATGTTGCTTCAGTACATTCCTACGGGAGATCATGATGTAGACATTCTGACGAAGGCGCTCACCAAGAGCAAATTCGAATGCCATAGAGACAGGATTTGGGTGAAGGATAATCCCTTTCTTGTCGAGAGGGAGTGTTGAAAAGTCAACAAGAATTGTGTGTCTAATTTATTTTTCCCTTAAATAAATTGGACAATAAATATTAATCTATTATCTCATAATTACTTGAAAATAGTTAACTGAAATGGCAAATCAATTAGCTATAGGAAATTCGAGTTCAAAGGTTGACTAGTGGGACATCCATGTCGAATTAGTTGTAACTGAGTGATTCGAAGTTGTAACAGAATTGGATGTGTAGTTATGTGAGTTGTGAAGTAGTTTAACTCAGTTAAGTGAGTTAAGCTTAGTTGTACTAGTTGTAACTAAAATTACACTAGTCAGAGATCAGTGAATTAATTATTAATTAATTCACAATTAGCGATCTCACATGCAACTAAATATTTACCACTGTTAACTACATGCATGTCAGATCCAGTGGAGACCCAGTTGAGATAACAGGTGAAAGGGACAGTTTGGCTATTAGTTGTGATTTGAGTGAAGTGCACTCATGAAATCACACACACAGTGGATGTTCCCATGAGGATTTCACAGCCTAGGAAAGAGGAATTTGAATTCATTTGCAGGTTTTCCATTAGCAGGGATTACGCAAAGGAGGCAGACTGTCTAGGAGTTGTAAATTGGCACATGAATTTGTCAATTTTTGCATGACAGTGTGAGACGATTGTATATTGTACTGAGAGCTCTTAGATGAGAGTTTTGTATGATATTGTTTCATGATCCATGATATATACATAATAT
Organism: Picea engelmannii; assembly: GCA_009831015.1. Classification (NCBI taxonomy): domain Eukaryota; kingdom Viridiplantae; phylum Streptophyta; class Pinopsida; order Pinales; family Pinaceae; genus Picea; species Picea engelmannii. Next base: position 164,584 of record ML783708.1, read on the forward strand.
ATGATAGTGGGGTTTTTAGCTTTATGCTTTCCCGGTAAAAACATCTATGTTATGTGTGATTGATCTTTCTTCTTGATATTGCAATTGGCGATCGTGTTTTAAATTCCACAAGAATATTTGTAGAAGTGATTCTATATTTAACAGTGGCATATAATTGTTAGATCAGGAGAATCTAGGCAATACATAATTTGTATTGAAAATTTCTACAGAACTTACCAAATACTGCGAGGCCATAAAGAATGTCCTAGAGACTGACATCAATTACAGACAAGAACTGCAAATTTTCACATGTTATTCTATGTTATCCGAACTTGACGTCAATTACATACTGGAATGGAAAATTTAGACATGTTATTGGATATACATTGATTTTTCCATTCCATTACTCCATCAAAATGGGTTGACCACCATTCTGTGATCTACATCAAGGTCATTGGTCAATTGAGGCCAGGGTAATCTGCAATAGGAAATCATATTCTCATTTTAACTTACGTATATTAAGAGAATGCCAATTAGTAAATCTATTTATATCTTTGGTGAGCCAGGCCAAATGGTATACAATGTAATCCTCCATAGTAATAATAATGACTTGCTTGATCACTGGTGCGGTCACCAATCTGGCCCTTCACAAACAAAATTGCTTACTTCTTGTATACAAGAGGAGGACACAAGTTCATTGCATAAGCATATCAAAGTTAAAAGCATTGGAAATATCTGACAATTTCGGTTTCAGTAAAGCATTCAGTTACAGTAGGCGCCTATTGTAAAGATTTCCATGAATATAATAAAGCATTCCTGCTTCGAGGGGCAATGAAATCATCATTACAGTAGGCACCCAATATTTCTTGCCATTCTATTTAGTCCACTTTGGCTGTTGAGAATGTGTATAAGAGACGTGAGTGACCAGCATTGCAGTCGAAGGAGACGAGTTGGAGTCGGTGAAGGAGATGGAAGTCAGTGAAATAGAATACACGTGGAAATAGAGTATTGGTCGATGTTAATAAACAGATGTCAACGTCGTATACGTTTTCGACATGTCATCTTCGTATACGTTTTTTACAGACGACAAAGTTCTTAGAGGAACCTCCTCTTAAATACACCTTCGATGTAATTACATTGATATTATACTCTAAATTATGGATTTAAATATATATAATTAAATGACTTTGTTATTACACCTCTATAAAGAATTTGCCTACAAAATTCTTTCACCTTATATTATATTATATATAACATTTTCCTATATATAATTTGTTGATTTTGTTTTTACACCTTTGAATATATATATATATATATATATATATATATATATAGGTGTTGGCTAAACGCTCTACCTTTTGGGTTTTGGAATTGGTCGGAATTTGGCAATGTAAATTTGGACAAAATCTCTATTTTGTTGTTGTTTAAATTGTCTTTATGAATGCATAAATGGATTCAGCATGCTGAAAAACCCCTGGGACACTCAGATTATACAAACTTAGCCACTCAAATCTGTAGATCCAACCATTCATCACCGAATTTCGGACAAAATCAAATGGAAAAAGTGACCAGAAAACCCCCAAAAAGTAGAACGTTTAGACTACTACTATAAAATTTGTTGATTTTGTTTTTACACCCTTGGAAACATAGACGTACCAGCAACGAATATTATTCATTATATCATGACTTATAAAGAATCTTTCACTTTATATTATATTATATATAACTTTTTCACCTTCCGTATATATAATTGGTTGATTTTTTTTTACACACTTAGAAACATAGCAACGAAGATTATTCATTATATCATAAATCATGAATTTTATTTTATAATCTTAGAGGCAGAAATGATCGCCATAGACTTCCAGATATAATTTGTTCACTTTGTTATTACGAACACTATTTTTCAAATCAATATTGCAAAAACTTATATTATATAATCGTCATCATATCAATATGTATCTTGAAAAAATTATATTATATAATCATAGAGGTTGCAAGGATGGACTTATATATATATATATATAATTTGTTGACTTTTTTTTCAATAAAAAAAATCGCTTATATTAATAAATAAATATATAAACTGTTTTTTTTTCAAAATTATAAACTGTAACAACCTTGTTCATCTTTTCCCCAAGTACCAAAAAACTCTCGAGTACTGTACCCATTACAAAAGTAGTTTAGAATGTCCCCATCGATATACTTATCTATATATATAAATTACATCTTTTATGTCCATTAAATTACATCTTTTATGTCCATCTTATGACTGTAAGTAACAAAAAGTACCAAATCAAAAGTTGTTTATTAAGAAAGTACACTAAGAATTGATATCAAATCTTTCAAATATTTCATGATGTTCTTCAGATTCTTTTGAAAAATATATGTCGTCTTCATCTAATAACAATGCTTCCTTAGAAATCCAATCAACATCTTGATTATATGTTCTGTAAATATGTTGAGCTTTGATTTGCTGAAAATGACAGCTCAACGATCTAATCTTAGTCATCCAGGGCTGCAAAGAAATCAATTGTAGATTATTATCATTAGTAAACCAGTCGATAATAACCTTATAATCACCCACCAATTGTAACCTTGGTACCTGTTTAATATATGCAAAATATAAAATTACCCAAAGTGCCAACAATTCTCCCTTGGTATTTGTTTCTTTTCCACAATTCATTTTTAATCTATAATTGCCCAAGACTGGTCATTTCAAAATGGCTCCAGCCCCACATTTTGTGCCTCTTTCCCGTGAAGCCCCATCGAAAAAAACTACTGCCAAGTCCCAGTCAAGAGAAGGTGGCCTATAAACCCTTTTATGTTTAGTGACCTATGCAATTTTTTGTTCCCCTAAGTCCTACAGAATACAATTGCAAACTCTAATATGATTTTTTTGTTGGTCTTCAAAAATCATCAAATTCCTATGCTTCCAAACCTCCCAGCAAATATAGCATGGGATTTCTTTCCAGTTTTCCTTTCCCCTTGACCAAATTTGTAAACTGTCCTCAAATTGACCACCTTGCCAATTGTTGACCACTTTTAATTCCTTAGTAATAGTATACCAGATACCAATTATAAAGCTACATTCCCCAAATAGATGTAACACAGTTTCTTCACTTCTCTTACACAAAACACAAATACTAGGACCCGGAAATCCCCTTTTAATCAAGTTATCCCAAGTAAGTATTCTTTGTTCCAGCAATAACCAGACAAAGAGTTTAACTTTTAATGGTAATTGCCACTCCCAAATCTCTAAGTACCCGAATTTTGGCTTTTCTTCCCTACCCTCCATCACTTTAACTTTATATGCTTGTTTGGAATTAACTTGACCTTTTTTGGTATCCCAATACCACAATAACCTATCTTTCTCATCATTTAGGTCAATTCCAACACTTACCAAACCTCTTGTATAATTTTTCCATTCATATTTTAGAAGTCCTTCCTGTCCTAATGATTATTCCTTTTTCCACCTTGTAAAGCTAAACCATTCATGAACATTAGTCTGTGCATTAGCAAGGAATTCAATCCCTTGTTCCTTTAACAAAAGAAAAAGATTCTCAGACAATTTATAGAAAGAGTGAGACCCAACCATAGGATCAACACCAATTCTAATGTCTCTCCCACTCCCAGGCTTCCACACCAACCAATCAGAAATTATATTTAAATAAGAGGTAAGAGCTCTCCAATTATTTGAAGTACCATTCCAGTTTTTTCTCCCCTGCCTAAAACACTCCTCAACGGTTTTCTTTTTAAGATATTTTTTCATTATCACCTCATGCCAAAGGCCTGGCATCATAAGACATCTCCATAAAAATTTTGCAGTCAATGATTTTCCAAAGATAAATATGTTTTTGATACCCCACCCACCATCCTTTTTAGGTTTTGCAAGATTTTTCCAGTTAATTAGGTGCATTCCTTCCTTTTCTTTTTTGCCAGTCCACAGAAAGATAAACATCCTTCTTCTAATACTATTTAATACACTTTTGGGAATTTTAGCTAATGAGATCCAGTACACAGATATACTTTCAAGAACTGCTTTTACAAGTATGACTCTTCCTCCCAGAGAAAGCCACCTATGACTCCAACACAGAATCCTCTTTTCAATTTTTTTCTCTAGCCAAAGCTAGTCAACTCTAGTGTAATAGTTTGGTTTAATGTAAAACCCTAGGTACTTAAAACCTACATATATAGGTTTTACTTCAAAAGGAAAAATCTCCTTCAACATATTAAGATCTTCAACTTCCCACCCAGCTTCTAAGAACAAAGAATTTTTAGGGTTGAAGGACATCCTTGTGGCCTTGCAAAATAACTCCAAAACCTCCTTGTAAACTTCCCACTCATAAATGCTACCAATCCAAAACAATATTACATCATCTACAAACATTAAATGAGTAAAACTTAGCCCTCTCGCCACAAGAACACCTTCAATTTTCTTATCCCGAACCTTCACATGTATAGCTTTGCTCAAGCCTTCAATAACAAGAAGAAAAATTAAAGGTGATAAAGGGCAGCCTTGCCTTAAACCCCTTGAAGATTTGAAAAAATTGGTAGGTTTCCCATTGATCAATACAACAAAGTTTGTTGAGGTCACACACCCCAGAATCCAGTCAGTTGCTTCTAAGATTAATCCTACCTGCAATAAAACAAGTCTGAGGAATCTCCAATCCACCCTATCATAAGCCTTGACTAAATCCAATTTTAAGACCGATGCTTTAATATTTTTGACCTTTAAGTTGTGTAATGCTTATTGTACAACTCCAATAGCATCTGTAATTTGTCTACCCTCTAAAAAAACAAATTTTTCCTTAGAAATACCAATAGATAGAGAAGTTTTTAATTTGCCAGCAATGATTTTGGTAATGATCTTATACACCAGGTTGAACAAGGCTATGGGCCTAAATCCTCCAAAAGAATCAGGTTTATCACTCTTAGGGATTAGTGCAATAAATGTAGCATTCAAAGCACCCAACACTTTCCCAAGTCTCCTCGACTCTTCCACCACCTCCAGTAATTCATTACCCAAGAGATCAAAAAAATCCAAGAAGAACTCTACAGTCTAGCCATCCGGCCCAAGACTTTTTGACTGCTTAAAGCCTTCTAGGGTTGTCAAAATTTCATCTAAGGTAACTGGATCAACCAATCTAATTCCCTCTTCCTCTGTAAACAATCTCGGATAATTCCTTAAACCTGCAAGCTGGTTTGATATAGCTAAATCATTCCGAGCTTTAAAAATATTCTGAAAATAGTTTACAACCTCCTTTTGAAGATCAAGCTTGTTAGAAATAATAGTTATGTCTTCCTTAGTAATGTCCCAAATGGTATTAATTTGTTTCCTTCAACTAGCGTAAGCATGAAAAAATTTAGTATTTCTGTCACATGCTACCAGCCAATTAACCCTGCTCTTATGTCTCCAAGTCTCCTCCTCCTGTCTTAAAAGTACCAATTTCCTCTTCTCTTTTTCCAGTACCAATTGTTTATCTATTTCCTTCACAAATCCTCTAGGAAAGTCTGATTATAATTTATCCAATTTTGATTCAAACTGTAACAACTCTTTCTTACCTTCAGCCTTTTTCTTTGTTTCCCAAACAACCACCAGAATATTGAGCCTCTTTAGCTTTTTTACCATCGAGTCCATAGGATTTAGAACCTCTGACCCCCAAAAAACCTCCCAATTGGTTCTAACTAAACTTACAAAGTCTAGATCCTCAAGCCAAACTACATTAAATTTAAAAGGATAGCTGACAGTGTCACTCCCAAGTTCCATGTGTAAAATCTAAGGCATGTGATCCAAAATATTATCATTGCAAACCCAAAAGTGATATTTGATTCCTGATGAAACTAATTTCTCAAATACCAAGAACCGATCCAACCTTTTTCCAATGTAATCCTGTCCTTTGTTGGCATATTTATTACGGGCAGATAGAAGGCAGAGTATTTGTTTGTCATTGATGGCAAGCTCAACCCGACGATGACAAACAAGAGAAAGTGGCAAGACCAGCAGCGCAACGATGATTGCATGGAAAGATCAGAGACGTAAACTCCATTTCGGAGTTTTGGATACTGGGAGTTGGAGGAGTCAAGGAAGCAACTCACGACAGAAAATCGCGAAATGCAAAACCACGACTTAATCTCCGTTTCAGAGTTTCAGATACCGGGAGTTGAAGGTGTCAAGGAAACTCACGACAAGAATGATGAAATTGCGAAATGTGAAACCACGACATTTCGGAGTTTCGGATACCGAGAGTTGGAGGAGTCAAGAATCGAGACTCTTCATCACAGGAGTCCCGAATTTGCGAAATGAAAAACGCAGAAATCCTGAAACAGGCACATCAACAAAGACTCCATTTCAGAGTTTCGCAGACCGGGAAATCAAAGATCAAAGGAACTTTAACCTTTGAAGTAGCGAACCCCGAAATATTGAAACAGACACGACAAAGGCCTGTGAAGTTTTGAAATCAAGATAAGATCTGGACCGTTGGGTCCATAGGACATGTGGCGAGAGATTGTCATTTCGTTGACTGGAAAGTCAAAGGAATGGGGTTCCCTAACCTCTCGAACTCGCGATATGCGAAATCGCGAAATAATCCTAGTCGTTGGATTAAGGAAAAATCTGGGCCGTCAGACCCAAGAGGTGAATGTGGAAGACCATGTCAGCAAGGACAGATGGCATCCTACATCAGAAAGGACACATGGCACAATCATATAAGGACAACTGCAAGTTGATTTGGCATTTCAGGAACCTGGAAATCACAATTCTGAGTTACATGTGGCAGACACACGGATCACGACACATCATCGAGTGACGTCATTCCAGGAATTTAGTTTCGGGAGTTTTAGCATCAACTCTCCCCCAAAGCCCCGAAAGCTGAAGTTTCGGGACGAAGTATAGTTGTCCGATCACCACGAATTGTGGACCGTTGATCTGAAGAGCGAAGCGCTCAAATGATTAGTGAGTGGTCATAGGTTGTGGTCACATCGTCGAGAGTTGGAGGAAGGTGCTAAAAACTAAACTCCATTTCGGAGATCATGACTTGGAGAGTCGAGATGCCTCGCAACAGGAATTTGCAACATGCGAAATCGTGAAATGCTGAAATGTGAAAAACACCTTTTGGTGTAGGCTTTGGTCACCGTGAGTGATCATGTGAGAGGGAGGATCTAGCACCAAGTTAAGCTCCTTTTCAACGATCGTAACATGAAGAGTCGAGACTCTTCACCATAGGAATGTCGAAATGCCGAAATAGAGAAATCAACGCGAGACCATGTGCTTGTAATCCAACGGTGTTGGATACTTGGAAATCTGATCGAAGGGCTACTGTTGCTCTTCATAGTTAATTGATCAGTTATGATTCAGTTAGCAGAACTGATCATGACTCTTGGATGGTTAGCGATTTAGTTGTTGATGTGTTTTCTTGGAGGTTCATAGTGTAACTGCTAGAAACGACTGATGGTTTCTTTCAAAGGACTCGAAGAGACTTCAGGGTGATCGCCAGAGAAGATGAAGAGTCTGGAGGCATATTCCAGTGGCATGAAGACTGTTCATAGAGGATATTGACAGATGTAAGACCGTTGGAGCGTAGAACTGCAACATAGGGAATGAACTCGACTATGACAGAGAAGACAAAGAGTCTCGACTGCTGGAGAGGCTAAGTAATCTCGGCATAACACCCAGTGATGATGGACGCATGGGTTTAACCACCAGAGAAGTTGAAGAGTTGCAGTGATGATCAGGCAGAACACTCGACATGGGGACAACATGCAGAAGCATTGTGAATTGAGGATGCAAAATATGCACAGAGAGAATAAGAATGTAGAACAAAGAAGAGACGAGTGCTGCTGTTGAGAGTGATTTAGGTGTGTAGAAGGAGGCAGAGTGCAGCAGCTGAAATGCACAGAAGAGGAATGGTGCATAGAATGGACACGGTGCACAGAGCATAAAAGGCACAAGAACATAAAGTGTAAGGAAGGTGTGCAGGAAGACATTGATGCAGGTGGAGCAGAACAGTGATGAGACTGGTAAGCCATTGATAAATATTGTATCACTGTGACAAATTTATATATATCAAACTTTATAATCAGGGTGGTTGGGAGGTGCTAGGGAGGACTATTGTACTCAGAGGTTCAAGTGGGTGCTTGAACACAGGGAGTTGTAGCTTCCATATGGTTGCAACCAGAGAAACCAGGGTGGTAGGGTGGTGCAAGGGAGAACATTGCTTCTCTAATATACAGGTCGGTGCCTGTGTAACTGGAAGTTGGTGCTTTCATCCAATTGGTGTTGGAACTCTTAGGAAGTTGGTGCTTCCATCCAGTTGGTGTTGTAACTCTTAGGGAGTTGGTGCTTCCTTCTAGTGGGTGCTAGAGAAACCAGGGAGTCAGTGCTTCCTTCTAGTGGGTGCTAGAGAATCCAGAGAGTTGGTGCTCTCAGCAAGTAGTAGCTTGCAAAATAGAGGTTGTAGCCTCATTATGAGTTGGTTCTCATAAGTATGATAATGTACAGAATGCAAAGATTACTTATCATATAAAGAAGAATAGGTTTTTACCCTTTATGGGTTTCCTCAGGGAATATCTGTCTCTGTGTGTCTTATATGTGTGAATGATGTTGAATGTTCTATTGCTTACTTCCCTGTATTATTGTGATCATCATTGAGAGTTCTGTAATGAATTTAAAATGAGCATAATTGTTTAAGCTAGGTAACAACTGATTCACCCCCCCTCTCAATTGTCCAACATCCTTTCCTTCCATTCCTCTAGGTAGGAAGAAATTTTACTGGCTCAACATCCACCAAAGCTCCAAACTGAACGAAATGGATGAAGTAATGTTGCAGAGGGTCCACCCTAGCATGTTCACTCCAAACTTCCCTATTCGAAGTCGTGAAATTTAGATCACCCCTAGAATAAGGTTATCCACATCCAATATCCCTTCCCTTTTTATGTCTTCCCAAAAAAATTCTCTGTCATCATACGACCCATAACAATTGATTAACTTCCACTTTAAATTTAAATCTTTAACTACACCCTCCATCAATATCACTGTAGGAGTCAAGAACATAGTAAAATCAGCCTTATGGGGATTCGAAGTTGTATGCAAACCTCCCGAGAGACCAATAGAATCCACCTCACAAAAATTCCAATTAGGGAGAAGTTTAACAAAAACTTCCCTTGCTTTAGCTTCACAGATCATGGTTTCCTGAACAAAAAGTACATCCGGGTTGGTTTTATCTAAAAACCTTTTGAGGGTAAGTGACTTTAAGGATCCCCCCAGTCCCCTCACATTCAAGGATGGCACAATCATATTTTCACCCTAGCCAAGGATTTCTGATCTCTAAGCGCCCTAGGACCAGTTAATCCCTCCAAACTTATCGAGTTTATGTTTTCATTCTCTTTTCCCATTTTCCTTGCATTGCTAGTCTTTAGTGGAGATAAATCATTTTCCAAACCTCCTAGTACTTCCCCTTTTATCAAATCATCCCCACCCCCCCGACCACTGGTCAAAGCACACCTAGCCCCCACCTCCTTCCCATTTTTTTCACCAGGGTTAGATAAAATCTCCCCGCCAACATAAATTTGTAACTACGAACAAGTTAGTACCTCCCGATAGGACAGAATGAAGTTTAGTAAATTTTCCTCCACTTTCAACATCACAATCGGGTCCAAACAAGTATTAATTTTCAAAATTTCTGAGAGTCTCGCAACCATTCTGTCAGACCCCTCCTCAAGAGGAGAAATCAGTCTATTCTCTCCCTTCCCTTCCAAACCATCTCGACCACTACCGCCAGAAAGGACCAATGACACAAAATTATAGGTCTGATACATGTCCCCCACAATTGGCTCAGGAATCAAAGATCTAGGCAATGGAGGATAATCCACATCATTCCCCTCCCAAGAAATTCCCCCCCGCGAACACCCAACTCCCGATACCAAAGAATAAAAATCTGCCTTTTCCCCTAGAGAGTCTCCCTTATCTGAAAGATCGATTACATCTTCAATCGGATTCGGTATCCCCCCTTTCCCCTGCACCCACGAAAGACTCACATGCAATCCCTTCTCACCCAAACGACCACCTACCAACAGACAATCATCCCCCACACCCGCAACTTGACACCCCGAACTGCAAATCTCTACTAAACTTGCCTCTAAGACATACAACCTACCCCGCACTCCAGAAACCTCACGAAATACCTCCCCAAAAGGTAAATCCTCAACCCCTATCCCTCCCTTAGTGGGTAGCACTTTAGAAAGGGGTTCCAATACTAATCTCGACCCCCCAGAGTTTTTTAGAGTAGTCTGTTTAGAAAAATGATTAGGATAGCAGGGTGTTAACTTACCAAAATCAACATCGCTATCCGTTGCCTAAGGAGAATTCTATTCGCTCCAAGATTTGAATTATTTTGACTTGTCATTATGTGTCAGCACTTATATCCCTTCCTCAAGAGAGTGCTTGTGAGTAATTAATCCCACACATTGATTTCACAGATGACCAGTCGCTTTACACCTAGTACATCAGAAAGGTATACCAGCATAATCCAGGCACTGTTGAATCTTCAATCCTTGCCAGATAATAACAATCTCCTTAGGTAACCCTTCATAGGTATCCATTTCTACCAGATCTTACCCATTCACCGGTCAAAACCCCCTAGTTGTTTCATATCCACATGCAGAAACTTCCCAATTGTGTTCCCAATAATTTTGAATGCCTCAAGACTCTACAGTGCTAAAGGAAAACCTAGTAATAACACCCATGTGTGTCTAAACCTAATAATATCCTTTTCAGGGTTGAACGCTAGATGCCAGTGTTTCAACATCAAACTTCCCGCATTACCACCTAGACCTTTTGAAGCATATTCTCCGTGTCTTCTGAGTTTCTAAAAAAGTAACAAAACCATCCCTTCATCAGTATAAATGTCTCTGACAAATAACCTAACAACGAGCCCCAATTTCCCTCAACCAATTATGAACATCCTTTGCCCCCAATGTCCAGTAGCCAAATCTTCCCACTAGGCGTCGCAGGGAAAAAATACCAACTGCTTCCATCCCTAAATATCTTCCCAACGTCACAACCAGTTTGTTGTTTTTTTCTTTCCACCCTCTGAGCCCTGAAGTGGACTTTTTCTCCTCTTAGTTGCTAATAAAACCAACACTACTCCCACCTCCCGCACCTAGATTTTCCCCTAATCCCGACGCATCCAATCCACCACTTCCTGCCACTGCCTGTAAATACCTCCCACCACACCCCTTCACTCTCTCTGTTAAGTCAGAGCAACTTCCATCTGCGCAACATCCGCCCCTCAGCTCTACACCATGGAATCATGTGATGCAATTCTTTCCACCCTCCAGCTTATGCCCCTGCCTAACCACCACAGGTTTCTGCAGTAAATGACCCGAAACACATTCATTCTCTGCCTTAGGCTTTCCTCCACAAGCCGATTCCCTAGAAAACAACTCATTTATGATGTCTATGGACCTATATTCCACCAGATCGCCCAATAGTTCACCAAGTGTCCCTTTGTCTGTACTACAAGTCCATTTAGAATCCACTTTCTCAGACCTCCCACCTACCAAACTTAAATTCTTTTTGTACAACATTAATTCTTCTTTGTACACCTCACTAGGTTTGTACAGTCCATTTAGGCTCCACCAGTGCTCCTCTGCTAGATCCACCAATGGGACACTTGCTCCAATCGACATATCAACTAGGAAATGTCAGCTCGACCCTAGACCTCCACTAACCCTTTCTCTCCTTCTGCCACTTCACCACTTATCCTTTCATGTGACTCCCCTCCGAATGCCACTAAACCTCTAGAACACATGTGCGGTCCCATCACCAAAAGCCCATAACAAACCTCCAATTGCCAGCCCCTATGAGAACCGAGAAACCCTAACCCTAATCCATAGACTAGTATCCGCCTAGAATTTGGTGTGATTTACCTCGACATAAAATGTCTCTACCTACAAACAATTATAAGCATCACTCCAAAGCTCTCTACCAATTCAAATACCTTCATTTTCACCGCAAAAGTGGAAAGACGTAACCTTGTTGACTTTATTATTACACCTTTACAAACAAATGCATACAAACTAAGATTTTATATATTGATATGTATCTTAAAAAACTATATTACCTAATCGTAGAGGTAGAAAGGATAAGGATGTCGATGGATTTTAATTATATTACCGAATCGTAGAAGTAGAAAGGATAAGGATGACGATGGATTTTAATATATAATATAATTAGTTAAATTTTCTATTAAATATGGAATTATTTTATATTGATATGGATAAAAAATTATACTATATAGATGTAATAGATAAAATGAATGTCAATTTTAATTTCAGTTTAGTTTTTATTTTTTAAATAAATATAATATGCTATTTATGTAAATAAAATTTGAATATAAAAAATAACATTCTTCATATCCGCTTGAATTAAATCGAATTAACATACCTAAACATTATTTTAAAATCTTGTTTAATTGTTTTTCACATATAATAATTTTCCAATTCAAATTCAAATCAATAATAAAAAACTTTCAGATATCATTTTCCTTCAAAACTGCACAACATAATGAATATGCGTTCAGTGGATTGAGTTTAAATATATAATCTCTAATAAAGTGATAATTTAAGAGTTTTGTTGTCTTTTGATTATCGCGCATTTTGAAAAAGCATTTTAATAAATAAATAAATTAATTGATGTTTAATTTGAAAAAATTATAAAAACTAAATTTAAATCTATTTACCATATCTTAAAATATTTAAACTTTCGAATTAATTAATACTTAATTTTAAAAGTTTCAGTTAAAATTAATTCAAATTGATTTATTATCTTTCAAATATTTTGAGAAGCTTTGTCCTAGTGAAAGAATTAAATGTGATCCACACAATGTTTTGTAGTTGGATTAAATATAATTGGTGTAGTCTAATTGTTGTACGAAATTAATTTTTTTAAGCTATATTTTATAAGGATATATAATTATTATAATTATATATTTGTATTAAAAACAATATAATTTTTAAAGATTTTAATATTTAAATTATTTATTAAATTTATTTGAAAAAATGACCATTTTAATAAACATTAATTTATTATTTGAATTACATTTATGGAGTATATTTAATATGTAACGTATAGCTTTATATAAATTAATTTTGACAAGTTGTTGAGTGAGATCAGTAGTTGGGTTATCTCTCTAAAGATAATGTTGCAAGACGCTATAATAAATCTCATGAAACATCAAGCATTCCATTGAATAATAAAATAATTGAAGGGAGTGAAGCGACATTTGAGAAGGGAAATGGCTCTGTGGAAACGGATAAGGTTTTTGAGTCTCTTTTTGGTAGTAAGGCTTTACTTGTTAGGTGAATTTCCAAACCCAAGATAGATCAACACTCAACAAGTCTCATACTCCTACCCATCTACCCAGCCGATGGAAGATGAACAATTAGATTACATGGATGATCCATATGAGAGAAAATCGATATGGGTTTCATCGAAGCTTCCTTGTGGTTTCTCTAGTAATAGCTTTGGCTCAAAACCTTGGCCTACGACTCATCTGCTAGTTTAGGACACCTTGGCGATTCTACACTCCATCTTCTAGGAACTGGGAGGACCACACCTTCATGTGGATAACAAGAAAAGTCCATCATCACGAATAGTGCCCACTCCTCAACTCAATGGAGACACCAGGGAACATGACTCATCTAGATTTCATTCTGAGGAGAGAGAGAGACAATCACTTACTCCATAAAAAACAACATTGATGATGACTTCATTAACCCAACAATTCATAGATCCCCCACTACAAATCATCATGATGATACTGTAAGTTTCAAACCTGCGAAGTAAAGCAATGCATATATATTCTTAAGCAATACAGAAATTAATCAATGGCTCATACACAGAATACACAGAGATCTTTACCGGAAACCC
>ML783708.1:193646-204425 GCA_009831015.1 Picea engelmannii
TGCTTCTGATTTGCAGACCCAAAGTCTCGCTTCTTCTGTTTGAACTTCTGCTCAATCTTGGCAGCATATCGGTATGCCACACCAAGTGAGGAGATGTCGAGGAACTCCATTTCCTCCTAAATGTATCTGTGTAGACAACTGCAGTACTTTATCACCAAATGTTTCTCTGAATCTTTGATACCCAACTTTGTGCATAGGGTATGAAACAAATTCGTCATTTCATGCACATCTTGGTCCCTTTGTTGCCGCAACGTAGTCCATTGTATGTATTTGTCCTCATAACTCCCCATGGGATAATATTGTTCCTTGATGGCGTCTCGGAAAGAATTCCAAGTGGGTGTGGTCGAGAAAAAAGAGGGTTCTCCCTCGCCCTCTTGCTCCGAGTAGGTTTCCCACCAGTCCTTGACATGGGGGGCGGCTTTGAGGAGTGCGAAAATAATCTTTTCTCAGTCGAAAAAGTCATGAACAGAGAAATATCCTTCTAATAGATTCAACCATATATCTACGGCATCTGCATCTATTTGGCCGTCAAATATGGGAATGTCAAAGTTTACTTGTACCTTAAAAGGAGTGGCACCTCCAGAGTGCCTTCTGGATGTCGATGCACCGCCAGTCGGAATCCATTGAAGAATTTGGGCAAAGTTGTCCATCATCGCGTTCCTTTAATTCTCGAGGGCCTCCTCAAGCAACATTTTGATAGGATCTCATGCTCCCTCAGCTTTCTTTTCTTCCCCCATGGGTGGTCGTCGGGGTTTGCGAGGCTGATCTTGCTAAGGTTCAACCAGATCGAGCCCCAATTCCTTATACCCCGATCTCGCTAGGGACATGCAAAGAAGGATCGAGAATGAGTAGACCGCTCTGATACCACTGATCCAGATTTATGTAGGAACACAATGAAATACATAAATACACATAAACACAGAGATGCAATGGAAATAAGACTTCATTTCATTAATAACAAATGACTGAAATATGCTTATAGACAAAATGGAAATAAACTAGCTAGGGCACTGGTAGCTTATCTCTGAGAAGAGATGTGGCCGCTACTTGCATCCGTGAGAAGATGATTACAATGAGGCTTTGAAGGCCCTTTTTACAATAAACGGGAATGCCAAAATTCCTAGACATCCAAAAACCTAACCCTAGGAGATGAAGCGCCAAAAGTCATGTGGGCCCCGTTTGGGTAAGTTGGTGCATCAACTTCCTGGGGTCGTAACCTTTGCATACAATCTTCGTTTTAGGCATATAATAGCTCGTTGGAAAGATCTATCCGAGGCCTACAACGCTAGAGACAAAATAGCATTATTAGATGTTATTTTGCAAGAGAAACATACCCAAAAAAACATCGTTTAGGGCTTCAAAATGGCCCCGGAAGTTCAGGACCCAAAAAAAACTGCTAAAAATAGTAAACTGTGCGAAAACTAAAAAACTGAAAGAAGAAATGGTGGGGGTCCAAGTGGAATAGGTGGGTGGCCACCAATATCCACCTGGATCAATCCCTGGTAACTCTGGTACCGATTACATAGGAGAAGTAACCTAAGAAAGCGTATGCCCCACGTCCCAATGCTCCAATTCAAAACCTTTTGCAGAGTGACCATGAGGTTGAAAGTGTTTTAGACACTAAGTTTATTGAAATACTAGGGACCCAAAAAGACAACTCGATGGATGAGCTAGGACCGGGTGGTCAAAAGAGGAAATTCAACAGAAAGATATTGACACCTCGACAACCGATTACCAAATAAGTATTGAACCTACCCCTGGTTCTTCAATTTTGATCGATACCTCACCAACCGATGAACAACAAACGAAGATCGATCCATTGGAACATATGAAAGAAGTCCAGGAACCAATCCTAGAACAGATACACACAGTAGGGAGCCTTGGAAACACTCTAACTTGGGGAGAACAACAAATCCC
Organism: Picea engelmannii; assembly: GCA_009831015.1. Classification (NCBI taxonomy): domain Eukaryota; kingdom Viridiplantae; phylum Streptophyta; class Pinopsida; order Pinales; family Pinaceae; genus Picea; species Picea engelmannii. Next base: position 195,564 of record ML783708.1, read on the forward strand.
TGAGCCTGTTGATGAGGTCGGCGATAAATAGGAGATCACTTATGACAGGAAGAGGAAATTTATCATCAAGAGGATCACCAAGAAGAGAGGACTCATGCTGGATAGCTCAATCCTCATCACCACAGAGGAGAAGTTTCTCAGTACAGAACATAAAAATACATCTGAGCTCATCGTCGCAGGGATGGCTATCACAGATGCCACGTTGAATTGAGCAAGGAGAGATGAAAAGGAGTTGGTCATTGCGCTAAAGGAGTTGGAGCATCTACGCCATTTGGAGAAATACTATCAAGACTCAACGTAGGCCATGATGTTTATGAAGAGTGAGTTCCAAGATGCTCATGCAAAATTCACAGACGAATGACATCTTTTCACTGCAGGCATAGCCAATTTCCAAGAAGATACCCTTATGGCACTAGAAACCTTTAAGGACGTGGAAAGGTGGTATGAAAATGCACACCAAGCTGTAGAAAGGATTGATTACGTCAGTGCAACGCAAAAAGGCCGAGACATCGAAGACCATGGTATTTGAGTGCTAAGGGATAGAAACATTGATCGAATCAGGAAAGCAGTCGAATACTGGGTAAAGATGGCCCAGGAACCTCAGTTGGAGATACAGAAGAAGTGGGTCAATTGTGAAAAGGGATAGGAAAATATTAATCGGGAAATGAAAGGCATCGACCTCCCAGAATTTGGCTCACTCGAAGACTTTGTCGACGTGCATGACATAGTGAAGAAACATGCAGAACAAGACTCGACATGGACAACAAAGATCGCACAGGTGGAAAGCATGGCGCTAGGTCAAATACAACAATTTATGGAGCATCCAATCAAGGCCTATGTAGTTCTTCATTGATTGAGTGCCAAAATAGTCAAATACAAAGAACGAGCAGTAGAAGTGAAGGAAATTATTTCAACCCCGATGGACCAACAGAGTTTCCTGTATGCCAACACATGTGAGGATCTCTTCGTCAAGTGGTCAAAGTATGAGAAGAGTCATCCACTCCATGTAACACCATGAGATGATTCTCAGAGAACAAAGAGATCAAGTTCCACGTGGCAATATTGGTTTTACTTAACTTAAGCGTGTAGTAGTTATTTTTAGTTAGTGATTTGTTATAAATAAATGGATTGACCTTTTAGAAAAGGTCGATGGTTTTTGGAAAGACCGTCATTTTTGGAATTGTAAAGAACTATTTCTGAACTTTCTTAATTCGGAAGTCTTGTTTAGGACCGGAGAAAAAATTCTATTTTTCATCAAAGGCGTTATGTGATTGTATTGAGGAGGAATTACTTCCAACTTTATTTCAACAATTGATGTTGTAATGAGTAAGATTTTCTTAATCTATTGATAAGTTATTTGTTTCAATATTTTTTGCAATTCTTGTCCCTAATGATGGAAAGAAAATCGTTGTGTTAATGTTTGATTAATGTTAGATCTAAGGAAACTATTTTTCTTTCCATCATATTATTACATTTGTATTTTTCTTACGATAATTGTATCTCAGTAAATGATTGAAATACCAACAAGTTAATGTATTAGTACTAGGCTTGTCACGGGTGTGAATATCTTTATCTACATGCTTGAGCATGAGGGTTATCCCAAGCTCAACCTTCTTCAGTAGTTAAGAATCCATTCTATCCAGTTGGTTTATACCAACACACATCATTTTATCATACTCATCTAATAAAAGAAAAGATAAAAAAAGAATGTTTAAACTGAAGAAGGAACTTCTATAGGAAGATATCTTGTCAATCACCACATAAATCCCATCGATAAATTAGCTAGATCAAAAGATCTGGAAAACCATTCCACCATAAAACATTGTAGAGTCTAATTGGGCCTCTAAGGAAGGTTTGGTTCATGTTGTTGATTCAAATGGATTTAGGACCCCTCAACAAAATTGGAGATAGAAGGAGGGTTTGTGAATGAAGGGCTAACAATATTTATGATATAATATTTCGCATAGCCTACATATTCAAAACAGCCCACATGCATGGCTAGTCATTCTCAAGAAAACCCACATACACTGAGTACTCCTGAAACAAGTAACTCACCCCAGCATGAAGAAGAAAACATTTTCCCTGAAATACCTTACGCTCTTCCTCACGAGGAGTTGAACCAATTCAGAAGAATCACAAGAGCTTACACTCGACAAATAGGATCGTTTCCCTTAGCCTCGTTACTTCCTCGTAGAAAAAAAGTAAGTAGAATAGTGGTTGATACCCTTGACCAGGTTTTTATTCACACAGTAAAAGACCTGATAGATTTTTCCCTCACCGAGATCGAACATTCCCTTAATCTGATCCCCGAAACACCAGCTGGTAACTACTCTGATCTCGACAATTTTGAATCTAACGAGGAAGGGTTTAACTCGTATCACTCATATTCAGAATTAGATGACATGGAAGATAAAAATGACAATAATGAAGAAAGGGGAAACCCACCTCAAAATAATCAACCTTGGTTGGCCAGAGATGCTCTGGAAATCCCCGAACGGGTACATAACCTCCCTCAACATCTAGAAAAATTACTTCCCAAATTTGACCCTGAAACCTATGGATTTCCCGAAGATCATATTAAAAAGTTCATATTGGTTATAAGAATGATGGATGTCCAACATGAGGACGTAGTATGAAGAATTTTTCCCTATACCTTTGAGAATTCATCCTCTACGTGGTATTTTAACTTGCCTGTAGGGTCCATAACTAGTTGGACAAAGTTTCAAAAAGCTTTTTAGAGAAATTTGCAAAAGAAACCACCATAGGAGATTTAATGGATGAAATGTTTTCCGCCACTATGAGTTCAAAATAAAAGGTTAAAGACTTCAATCAATGATTTACAACTATCCTGAACAAATTTCAACCCGAATCTAAACCTACTCAGGAGTTGCAAATTGAGGTATATGTTAATGCTCTCCCTGCTTCTATTCCAATGTTTGTGAAAAGGGATGCCAAGCATACCCTAGCTGAAAATTTCAAGGAAGCCAAAACAATTGAATTCCAAATGAAGGGATGTAAAGAGGTCCAGGTCTCACTGGTTAAGAAGGAAGCTCAACCTCCACCCAGGAGAGGACTCTTGTTGACTAGACCTCCAGGAAAACAAACAGAACAAGGTCCTGAAAAGGGAAGTGGAGACATAGAATACCTACAATGGATGATAAAGAAACTGTCCAATGAAATCGTAGACATGAAAAGAAGTGTCGGGGAAAGAAACCAAGGCCAAAGGCCTTATAAACCCTTTTTTAAAAGAAATCCACCTTTCAAAGCAATTGAACCACCCCTAGTCAACTTAAAAATCAACCTGGGTAATGTAGCATCTGACTCTTTCTGTACGTATCATCAAGAAAAACATTTTGAAAGAGACTGTCCCCAATAGGTGCACGCTATGAATTTAATGGCCAATCGGTTCCTATACAAGGTTTCCCTTACCGAACAATCGAGTGACTTAGTAGTGAACATCGTCAATCAAGAGGAAGTTGAGCCGTCGGAAGAAACAACCATGTTTTTATGGGATCCTGACTTATCAATGCCTTCCGATGATGTATTCGATGTTCAAGAACCACCCGCTGAGGTTTTGGTTGTGAAAACGCATAGTAAGGGCCAATCGTTCTCCAATGACCTTACCATTGTCCAATATTCTAGGGGAAAACCAACAATCGATCACTCGAAAGCATATTTTGTCTCCCAAAGAAATCCCATAAACATCCATACACGGGAGTCACCCAAGCTAGACTACAACATAGTAGAAGACTTAAAAAAGTTGAAGGCTAATGTGTCGGTCATGGACATGTGTATAATTCCCCAACAAGAGGACTTTATGTTACAAGCCTTAAAGTCAATAGAAGCCCCTATAACAAGAACTGACCTAGGGGAGGTCCCAACTCCCACAAATCCAAAGAATAAACCAAATGTGAACACCTTCTTTGTAGATAAAAAAGGAAAGACTTTTGTCCCACCTTTCCTTTTAACGTTTGAAGTCTTCAACAAAAACCTCCATAATTGTTTAGTTGACTCAGGGGCATCCTCCAATGTCATGTTGTTATCTATCTGCAAGAAATTAAATGCAATTCCACTCAAGAGTGATAAACACGTTATACAACTGGACAAAACTCAAGTAAAAGTTATTAGGGAACTTAAATATGTCATGATCAAAATGACTACACACCCGAAATTTGTTCAAGTAATTGACATGATTGTAGTAGATATACCAGAAGCTTTTGGACTACTACTTAACCGAGATTGGTCCGAGAAAATGAATGGATATTTTAGTATGGATTGGGATCACCTCTGGTTTCCATTAAATGGACATGCCAACATTATTAGGATCGATAGGGAGGGCTATCTCAAACGTACTGTCACCGATTTAGAAGCCTTCAACGAACCTTCGTTGCCAGATTTCCCCGTGTTAGGAAACTACTCTTGTGATTCTGATTTTGGAAATTTCACTCCTCTCTCGTATGATGTACCTCTCGCTCAAAATTCTGAAATGGCCTTTCAAGTGAATCTACTGGAAACAACAGAAGAAATCCTCTTATGTCAAGAACCTTTGTTGGAAACAACAGTTAAATATACAGAGATGAGGAAATAACTAGGAATGAAGAAGTTGATAAATTTCACTCACAAGTTTGGAAGTTGTACTTTGATGGGTTTAAATAACAAGAAGGATCAATAGTAGGATGTATCCTCATTGATCCAAAGGGGAAGTAGATTTTTCTATCCTGCAAACTATAATTTGAATGCACCAATAACACTACTAAGTGAAGGTCTAGTGCAGGGATTGAAGAAATCCATAGACTTAAACATTAAAGAACTAAAGGTCTCTGGGGACTCCGAAATTATCATCAAGAAAGTAAAGAATACCATACATTGCAGCTCACCGCACTTGAGGAATTACCAACAAGAGGTGCATAGGCTAATGGAACATTTTGAGGCCTTCAATATTACTGTTGTTTCCATGACAAAGAATACTCTTGTTGATTCCCTAGCTACCGCAACCTCAAGGTTATCCCATTTAGAAGACTATGAAGCCTCCAGGTTCATAACTACTCTATAATCCATCAATACCCAACAATATTTCCAATTGGAAGGTTTTTGAAAGAGATGAGAAGATTGTAGATTTTATGACCAATCAAGAGAATTTTAAAGATCTTTTTATTGACGATGAAGTATTCCACGAGCAACTGACAGAAATCAATCACTCTAATAACAAAGCAAGGTTTCACATGATACCGAAAGGAGTAGCAAATTTGGAGAACCTTTTCGACCTTAGGGAAAGATTTAAAGGGTCAAAGAACACAAAGACAGGGAGTTCATGCCCCATATACAAGACCATAAATCTAGGAACCCTGGAAAACCCTAAGAATATAAATCTAGGAAAAACAGTGTCTAAAGAAGACAGGAAAGCTTATCTCAAACATTTTAGAAAATATCAAGATGTCTTTGCGTGGTCCTACCAAGATCTGAAAACTTATGATACTCTCATTATTCAACACACAATCCCATTACAATCCAGAGTAAAACCCTTCCAACAAAAGATCTGGAAGTACCATACATATTTGGAACCCCTCATGCATCAAGAGTTAAAGAAATTAATAGATGCTAAAATTATCTTTCAGGTTAGACACTCTGCCTGGGTAGAAAATTTGGTTCCTGTCAAGAAAAAGTCTAGGGAAATTCGTCTGTGTGTAGATTTTAGAAACCTCAATAGAGCATCAGAAAAGGATAACTACCCAGTCCCGCCAATGGAACAACTATGGCAGATCGTTTCTCGTTCTGAAATTTTCTCCCTTCTAGATGATTTTTCAGGTTACAACCAGGTTCTAGTTTCAGAGGAAGACCGATTGAAAACTACCTTCCGAACCAAGTGGGGAACCTTTGCTTATAAACACATGCCCTTTGGGTTGATTAATGTAGGGGAAACCTTATAGAGGGCCATGGACGTAGATTTTTAGGGATTGATCAACAAATGTGTAGTAGTCTATTTGGTTGAAATCACTATGTATTCAAAGAACTGAGAAGATCACATCCAACATCAAACCCAGATTTTCTAAAGGTGTAGGAAATATGGAATATCTTTAAAACCTAAGAAAACTATATTTGGTGTCGAGGAAGGGAAATCAATAGGTTATATTATATCTCAAGTAGGAATTCCCATAGATCCAGAACGGATTAAGGCAATAGATCAACTTCCCTTACCCCACAACAAAAAGGCTATGCAATCCTTCTTTGGGAAAATCAATTTTGTGAGGAAGTTCATGCCCAATTTCGTTGAAAATATCAAACCCTTACAAAAAATGATTCGCAAGGATGTTGATTTTAAGTGGGATGACGAGTGAAAAGATGATTTCAACAATATCAAGGCTGCAATATCTCAAGCTCTGGAGCTGCGAAGACCCAACTTTAGAAAACATTTTTTCCTATATACTTTTGCCTCCAACCAATCTTTACCTACAATATTGACTCAAAAGTATGATGAAAACAATGAGGCATCAACAAGGGGATTGATCAACAAATGTGTAGTATTCTATTTGGTTGGCATGACTGTGTATTCAAAGAACTGAGAAGATCACATCCAACATCCAACCCGGATTTTCTAAAGGTGTAGGAAATATGGAATATCTTTAAACCCTAAGAAAACTATATTTGGTGTCAAGGAAGGGAAATTAATAGGTCATATTATATCTCAAGTAGGAATTTGCATAGATCCATAACGGATTAAGGAAATATCTCAACGGATTAAGGCTATGCAATCCTTCTTTGGAAAAATCAATTTTGTGAGGAAGTTCATGCCCGATTTCGCTGAAAATATCAAACCCTTACAAAAAATGATTCGCAAGGATGTTGATTTTAAGTGGGATAATGAGTGAAAAGATGCTTTCAATAATATCAACATTGCACTGTATCAACATTTACCAACATTTACCTGCAGTATTGACTCAAAAGGATGATGACAACAATGAGGCATCAGTCTCATTTATGAGCACTAATATCCAAGGAGATGAATTGAATTACCCTTCTATACACAAGCATGCTTATGCGGTGTACAAAGCAGTTAAACATTTCAAATCTTACATCCTAAAAAATCACACCAAAGTCATCGTGCTCCATCCCACCATCCGATCCCTATTCACTAAACAAGAGATGGGGGAGAGAAGAGGAAATTGGATGGAAGTTGTCCAAGAATTTGATCTAGATATAAAACATGCCAAATTAGTAAAGGGACAAGGATTATGTAAACTGGTTACAGAAGCCCAAGATCAAATAAATGAAGATTCTGAGTGGGAGAATGTTAAGCCCTAATATTGGCTCATTACCCCTTAATTGGGGCATATTAGATTAGTAATGCTATTTTATTTATGTCGTCTTTAGGCCATTAGTTGTAATTTAGATTAGTAATGTTATTTTAATTATGTCGGCTTTAGGACATTATTTGTAATTTTACCTCCTAGTCTCCTATATATACCAAGGAGACATTTTCATTTTGAATCATCTTGTACTTGAACATTTAAGTGGGGTAAAAGGAGGCTTCCCCCTCGAAGATGCTTATTATCTGAAATTATCTCTTTTTCAAGGCATTGAGTACTTTTCCTGAGGTTTTTATATGCTATATTGATGTTTGGTTCTTAACATATGGTATCAGAGCTCAAGGTCTTGGGGTTTCGCTGCTACATCTTAGACACCGTGGAATTTTCACTATAACTTTTTTTCTACAACGTTTCAGAAGGAACCGCTTGGAGGGTATTTAGCAGACAGATCAAGGTACGTTGGGTTAAAAATTCAGCTCCTGAGGCCTTATACTTTCCGAGATACAGCCTATACAAGATAGGGTTCTGGAATCATCCTGAAATGAGTCATTGTGGAATTTTCGCTATAAATGTTTTTTTGTAATGTTTCAGACCCTGCACTTTGGAGGCCATTTACAGAAATTACTAATATAGCTTTGGTAAAAATTTCATCTTCTGGGTCATCTTAAATTTGTAGATACACCTTGTGTAAGATAGGGTATCTGACTAGTCTTATTGACTAGTCTCAAGAAGGTGTTCTAGGTAAAACAAGCATAAATTCTTGCTAGAGTATCCAAATTGAGTGGGACTGGTTGCATTGGATCATGGACAGTCTATAGTATTTGGGGTGAGAGTTTTATAAGTTTATATCAATTATTTTGTGTGGGGCATTCTATACAAGTGAGATCTCCTGGAAAGGACAAAAATCGGCAAGTTGTGAGGAAGTTACTGTAAATTCCACTTGGCACATCCAATTTTGATCAAACCTGTGGCATTGCAGAGAAGAAATATCAGAGAACTACCTAAAAGAAATTTTCATACCCAAAAGGGCCTAAACTTGGGAGATAGAACAGAATAAATATTGTCTAGCAGAACCACCTCAAAATCAAGACTCAAAAGTGATATTTGGCCAACATGCCACCCAAAAAGGGACCTTCTACACCAAATAAGCCTCCAGAAAATCCTAATTGGACTCTTGATGAAGGTGAATAAATGCGTAGGGACATAAATGATTTACAAAAGAAGACATTAACTAAAGATGAACTACAAGAGATGATGGATTCAATGGAAGTTAAGTTGGATACTATGATGGATTCAATGGAAGCTAAGTTGGATACTAAGATGGATTCAATGGAAGCTAAGTTGATGGATTCAATGGAAGCTAAGTTGGATACTAAGATGGATGGCTTAAAAGGGGAGATCATGGAAGTAATGAAAAATTTTGTAATAGAGAAGACACCCAAAAGTGAAAATGCATCCCATGAAATTCATGATGAGGACACAAGGAAGGTGAATCAAGAATGGAGAAACTCCAACTTTGGTTTGAAGAACAACCACGTTCCTAAGATTGATATGAGGA